>CM040911.1:18916083-19208583 GCA_023029165.1 Gobiocypris rarus
TTTATACTGTACAAACCGTATTTTCTATCCCCCTACACTGCCCCTGCCCCTAAACCTACCCATCACAGGAGACATGCTGCATTTTTACTTTTTCAAAAAACATCACTTAGTGTGATTTATAAGATGTTTTCCTCATGGGGACCAAAAAAATGTCCCCACAAGGACAAAAATTTGGATATTGCCATCTTTGTGGGGACATTTTGTCCCCATACCGTAGGGATTACCAGTCCACACACACACACACACACACACACACACACACACACACACACACACACACACACACACACATGTCTGGTTTACTATCATTGTGGGGACTCTCCATAGACGTAGTGCATTTTATACTGTACAAACCGTATTTTCTATCCCCCTTCACTGCCCCTGCCCCTAAACCTACCCATCACAGGAGACATGCTGCATTTTTACATTTTCAAAAAAACTCATCCTGTATGATTTATAAGCTTGTTTCCTCATGGGGACCTCAATTTAGGTCCCCACGGTGACTCGAGTCCCCATGAGTCTGTGTGCAGTCAGGTTGAAGTCCCCACCAGGATAGAAAAACATGAACACACACACACACACACACACACACACACACACACACACACACACACACACACACACACACACACACACACACACACACACACACACACACACACACACACACACACACACCTCTGTTCAATATTTCTGATTTTAGCAAATCTTTGTAAAAGATTTTTAAAATATTATTTCAAATAAATACTTTAAAATAAGTTGACCTTCAGCCTGGTTTTGTTTATTCCTTTAAATTTTCAATTGGAAAAAGAGGGCAGACGACCACAAATCAAATGGGTTTATCTTTAAAACCATTCAAGTTATGACTTTGACTAGGATATCATTTTAAAGTTTATGGTCTCCTCTTTCCATTGCTACTCAGTTTTAAAGTTTGGGTCACTGTGACTCATTTTGCTGGATCAGGTCACACATAGGTTTGTCAGAAGGGGAAAATTGGGACCAAAATTGTCCCGATTATTTTGTAGTGTGTGGCTGCCTTTAGAAAGGTAATAGCACCTCTCCTTAAGCCATGTGATTTTACGTAGGCTTAGCATTCATTACATGCTGTTTTGTACAGCATGTACCTAACTCTAACTCTAAAGCCGGATTCGCACTATATTGGCCGTGATTTGGCCGTCTGAGACAAATGTTCGAATCCTAAAAGATTCCTCTGATCCTAGGCCAAAAGTCTTTGATCGCCAGTTTGACATGTTCGCCAACAGCTGATTAATGACCATTTTACCTCTACGAAATTCTGGCAGTGTCAGAAGATTTGATGTCCTGCAGTGTGACTTCTCCTACGACAACTGTCAAATCAAAAACCAATAGGAGCGCAGAACCTGATGATGCAATCACTGAGAAATCAACAAACCACCACTTGCTTCACACATATTGTCAGATTTGATCATCTTTCAAATGTTTCTTTTCAAGACAAGCCATGATCAAAATGAACGCTAGAGATTGATTTTGTTTCTATTTCAGTTCCCCATGGAATGCAGCTCACAGTCACCGGATATGGAAGCTTGTTTCTGCCATGGAATAAAAAAAGATGCAATTGTGAGCTATAAAGTCAATATTTTTATGAAATGGTGGAAACGAGCATCCGTAACCAAATATGTCATGAATTGATGATGTAAAACTCCAGACAAGTCTTCTTGACTTACAATGTGACATGGCTTACAGCCGGGATCATGTTCGTACAGCCTGACAAGCAACAGTCGTATAGGACTATTATAAACCGTACAGTGTGCACCCGGCTTAAAGTATGATAAATAGCAGTATTGATGTGTGCCTTAGCAAACAAGACTAATGGAAAGTCAACCATAATTGAGGAGTCTCATCAATCTCTCTCTCCCTCTCATTCCCACTATGTACATCTGAATCCAACTTTTCATTTTTCACAAACTACACAAGTTTACCTATTTGCTGCCTTGCAAGCTCTAGAATTGAGGGAAAAGAATTCCCTCTCCCTAATTGTTGGTCTATTTGACTCTGCCTGTTTTATTTAATAAGCTGTTGTAATGCACTGACTTTGATCAAGCTCTCTCTCTGTCTAATGAATGCGCTCTCACACTGGGGTCCCTGCAGCCGTTTTGCTCTGATGACACTCCATCACATTGACTCTGCATGTTGCATCACCCCCGCAGCCCGCTCCATCCAATCACATGACGCTGTTCTCTCACCCTTCTGCACATTTAATAACATTCACCTTACATGAACACATTTTTTATCTCAAATTACTAGATATGTGATACTTGTGATGTGTGTGTGATTGGGTGAGTGAATACCTCAGCATGCTGAAGTGAACACAACGCTCCAGTGAACAGTAAATGAAGAGTATTCCCTAATGACCTGTGTCAGAGAACTGGTGCAGCCCCCTGCAGAGAGTGAGGGAGGGAGGAGTGGTGTGATAAAAGGTGCTAGCATACCCCTTTTCCACCAAGGCAGTTTGAGTGCTGGTTCAGAGCCAGAGCTTAGCTTCAAATCAGTTCCTTGTCTTTCGACACCCAAAGTCCCAGCTCTGAACCAGGAAAAGTGGCTCTTAAGTAGCACCAAATCATTGCTGGGCTAGAAGTAAGAACCGCTTGCATCAGGGGCTGGGGACGGGTCACCGTGACCAACAAGATGAACAAAACTTGTGACCGCCATTTTTGAAATTGCAGCTAAATGAGCTAATAGCTCCTCCATTGTAATCTCTGTCTATACAAATTAGAGTGAGCTGCACGAATGCGATTCGCTGTGTTTTGATGCCGATGAAGGTTCGCAAAGCCATGTGCATCAATAGTAATGCAACGATCGCCATTGTTGATGGAAGGCTTGTTTGAGATGCATCTGCACTGCGCAGACCGATCGCTGTATGACATCAAAGTACCGTGAGAGTGTTTGGAAAGCATCAGTCTGTGTTTGAGTTTGCTGCTACCATGCTAACATTGTTTGGAAAGAGGAGATGTATAAAGTGAATTAAAGGTAGGGTAGGTAAGAATTGGTTAAAAAACTTTTTTCCCAAATTTGTTTAAACTTTCTTTATATATCAATACATCATTAAAATGTATAAAAATTGAGTGTCTGTAGACCTCTCACGACTGTTTTAAAGATAGTCCATTCACTCCACCTTCTCCCGTCTGGGCTCTTTCCAAAGCCACGCTCCCAAAACACATGAACGCGCTCCGCCGACTGCTCAGCTGGAAAACGCATTAGTTACCTGAGACGAGCGGAGAAGAAGGAGCCGAGTGCATGTAGAGACATCATGTCAGAATCACATGTAATAAAAAATCAAACTTTATCAGTATGAATATAAACAAATAAGATGTCTTTTAGTATTCACTATCAAGCTAGAATACCGAGTCTGGTAAAGTTAAAAATATATTTTTGTTTGAATCGGTAACGAGTTAGTTATATTTATAAGGCAAAGCTAAAAACGGGTAGCATTGATACATGTTTTTCCAATAACATCAGTTATACTGTGATGAAGATGAATTACGTGTAAGATTCATAACATAGTATACGGTGTTTTGCATGTAAGAGTTTCCATGATGAAAGCATTGTTGACTCTGATGAGGACTACACTCCGGAGACAAGTACCGCATCGTCGGCTCGAGTAGGCACATGTGGGCAGATCCTGTAGCAAAGAGGGATGGTAGCCATGGGAGCGAGAGAGAGTGACAGTCGCCCAAGCCAATCACTTGTTTTGTCCCTAACGAAAATAATGAGCGGTGTTTATTGCAGATTAAAAAATCTAGAGTCACTCGATTTTTATACTTATATATACATTTTAATTATGTACTGACATATAAAGAACGTTTAAACAAATTTGGAAAAAAGTGTTTTAGATCATTCTTACCTACCCTACCTTTAAGACCTGGCTCTGTGGTGGCTCTCCCGTGGGAAAACAAACCGGTTCTTAGAAGGCTTGTCAGTCTAACTAACTCTGAACCGGCAATGGCACTAGCTCTGAACTAGCAGCCTGTTCATGCTGGTGGAAAAAGGGTAACACTGGATTTTTTTTATGGCCCCACTATGTATATAGGCAACAGTACATGACATGACACTCCAGGGTTTCTGTATTTAAAAAAAGAGATAATTATTCATGCCATGGTGTTGGTAAGGGGTTGCTAGAGTGTTCAATGGGATTACTAGGGTGTTGGAAAGTGGTTGCCAGGGTGTTCTGGGTGGTTGTTTGATCATTGCTTGGTGTTTGTTATGGTGTTAAGTGTGGATGCCAGGGAATTGCTAGGTGGTTGCTGTAGTTTTTTATATAATGTTCTGATTGGTTGCTGGGTTATTGCTAAGTGGTTGCTAGGGTGTTCAAGGTTGGTTACCAGAGGATTGCTAGGTGGTTACCTGGGTGTTTCTAAATTGTTACCAGGGCATTTCTAGGTGGTTGCCATGGTGGTCTGGGTTGTTGCTGGGGTGTTTTGGGTTGTTACAGTTTGTTTAGGTGGTTGCCAAGGTGTTGCTTTGGTGTATTTCTAGGTTGTCGCTAGGGTGTTCAAGGTTGGTTGCCAGAGCAACTAGGCTAGGTGGTTACCAGGGCATTGCTAGGTGGTTCCCATGGTGTTAAGGGTGGTTGCCTGGGAATTGCTAGGTGGTTGCTGTGGTGTTTGATCAAATGTTCTTGGTTGCTGGGTTTTGCTAGGTGGCTATTAGGGTGTTCTGGGTGGTTGCCAGGGTGTTGCTAAGTGGTTGCTAGGGTGTTCAAGGTTGGTTACTAGAGAATTGCTAGGTGGTTACCAGGGTGTTGCTAGGTGGTTTCCATTGTGTTCTGGGTTGCTAGGGGATGGTTTCACATTGCTTGGTGGTTTAATAAGGTGTTTTGGGCGATTTATAGGGTGTTATTATGGTGTTAGGGGGTGGTAACTGGCCCAAGCCATAAAAAAAATCTTACTTACACTCCAGGGCTTTTGCATAAATAATTGTATATATGTTTATATATGTTTGAAATAATTGTATGTATTTTATATATATTATTTTATAAAGTATAATTTGAAATGAAACAATAAAATACATATTTTATTTTGATATGTATTATAGTGTTGTTTTTGCAGATATTTAGATTATATTATCAGATATTATGTTGCAATAATATCTGCATATTAAAATATGGACTAGGTGGTGTACTGTGTGTGTAATGGGAGAAATGTCAACCATGAGGTTTTGCTACAATGCAGTAGTGTTTACCACAGATATGTACTCAATAGTTGAGTGACCATAATAGAAAGAAGAAAAAGATAGATGGTAGACCAAATTGAGAGGAAATATTTTCAACAAAAACAAAAGCGGAGAGTCGTGAAGTCAGATTATGTGTTTGTAAGTGTGTGCTTTGCCCTCACACAGAAAGAGAAATGAGCTTTGTGCGAATGTGCCTGGTTAATGGTCACCTTTTGCCCAGCAAACACAAACAAACAAAAGCAAAATCTGGAAATGGAATGAGATCCGCTCTGAATTCTGCTTGACGAGCAGCGAGTCCATTCTTTTCTCACCGCGTGTCCTCTCTCTAGACTAGACCTGCTGACCAGTAATTGGACTGCCACTGTTCCCCCGAGAATTTATTACTTGAATATTCCTGCCTCCTGTTTCTTAATGTAATTGCACTGTTAGGAGGAGAAAATACTACAGAGAAGAAAAATGAGCATGAATAGAGGGGAATGTGAAACTCGTGTAAGAGGTGGTTTAAGGATTGTTTGCTTAAACGACCATGTTGTAGATAAATTACGCCATCTCGCTCTCGCACAACACAGATGTGTATAAAAACACAAAGAGCAGAGTGAATTATACCTCCTCCAAAGAAGTGTGAGGTGTATTACCATGACAACAACTAAAAGCACCAATCAATGATCACGATGACAAGCATAATTGTGTGCTCAGGAGTGGGTGGTTGCATGTATGTTTGCAACTCGTAATTTGTGTGCCTTTGTTTGTTCACACCCCTGTGTGTTCGTAGTTTGGTTGAGATGTTTAAAGATAAAGTGTATAATTTATGTGCCACTAAAAAACTAAATGAAATTGCAACATTATATTAGCTTCAGTTTTTATCCAGATCTATTCTTTTTTTGTACAATTCATTAAAAGTGGAAGGCATATAGATACAATTACACATATTCTAATAAGAAATGAAGCAGCGAAAAGGCGGGGACAGAGTTATTTTTTATTGCATATTGATTTTGTAGGAGTTTGTGGGAGTTTTACAAACATTAATGGGAGGAAAGTATTTAAACGAATCATTACTTTTGTGCTCGTCAATTTACAAGTATTTGCGGGAAAAAAAAACATATCTTAAACCAGATGCAAATTTTCAGTGCTCTTGGTAGATTGCGTTGGTAATTATGGAAATGATCTGGCTGCGTTTGTGTTCTTTAATTTGCATGTCGCCAGTAGATCACTGCGCTTTTTTGGAATTACACTCTCCTCTCACTCTAATTTAGCCTGGTTCTGCCCTCCTACTTAATTCCGATCCGTTTTAATAATCCTTCAGTACATTGTCTGGGTTTGCAGTATATTCGCTGGTTTCCTCCGGCCAAATTTTAACCGATCCCATCAGCAAACAGAGGGAGTGGCTGAGAATGATGACGTTGATGTTGTGCGCTAGTTTGAGTTGGCGGCGGAGAAAGATGCGAGCAAAGCCATTCGGTCCGTTGTGGCAATGCTGCCGAATATCCGTTAATTCTTAAATTCAACGAACATAACCTGCAGCTCTCATTGACAGATATCTTCACACACTGCTCTGCTCATTCTAATGGGGGGTGTTGTTGTTTACAGCCTGTGCGGCTACGTGGTTTCCCGCCGGGTTCCGGCTCATGACATACGTCATGGTCAAACAATAGCGATTGGTTATGGGAGATCCAGAGTGGCTCTGGGCAAATCCAATAGTTTTAAACTTTTCAACAGATTCCCCGCCCTCAAGGAAGTTAATTGTTGTCAATGGACAATGTCCAGACTCTTCCTACAAAATGAAATGTATGAGAGTCTGTTAGGACCAGGCTAACTCTAATTTGCCCTGTTTAGTAAATCTGGCCCTTAGTCGTTAAATTTAAACTTGTTGAAATTAGTTTAAAAGGTTTGAAAAACCATTTGAAACCAACATGCAATTAATCCATTTGGCACATTTTTTAGTGTTTGGCACGTGTTTTAAACTACATTTGTACAGATTTGTCCTTCTCTTTATGTGACATTTGTATTTGTCATTGACCCTACTAAAGAGTAATACTGTTCTGGGTGGTTGATAGGTGGAAGTCTTTTATAATATTTTGTAATTCTAGTGGATTTTTGACATTGATTTTTGATTTTGACACATTTTTGGACAGATTGTAAACAGTTTGCGCCACTTTCAAATTGAAATCTCCAGTGAGTGGCTCAAGAAGAATATTAAGTTTCATCCAAATCAAATGAATGTGATTCCATTGGTTGAAGTTCAATGGGTGGCGCTAAAAGGAAATGCTCTCTCGCGTTTTTCAAACAGCGTACCACCTACCCAAAACCCAATAGTGTTAACAAAAGCAAACGTTAAAGAAAATTTGATTTTCTGAATAAACTATGCCATTTCAGCTTGTTTCTACAAGTACTTGAGGCGTGACTTGTGTATTCAGATTAATGCTGTATCAGGTGAGCTACTGAGCGAATTTACTTTGTCTGAAAAGTTATCCACCTTTTTCTTGAACGCGGAAGTCTTGCCCAACTGGGCTGATAATGTTATGGTAAACCTTTGAAAATGGTTTGAAAAAGCACATGGTTACATAGTGCCATCACAATGCTTTTCTACGCATTGTCTAACGCTGGTACAACGTATAAGGATGCATTGAATGCCTACAGTAGCTGAATGCCTCACGCTCCTTAAATGCTGTCAGGCGCCTCATGAGACAGTTATACAGTATGTTGTTGCTTTGCAAGAGCTTGTTGTTTCATGTGAGTATTGACAAAATCTTGTGCGATCAGTTAGTCGAGAATGTGCTTAGTCCACGAATACGTGAGAGACTTTTACCGATTTCACACTGGACACAGCTGTTACAATAGCAAGCCAGATAGAATCAATCAATTTCAAATTCTCGCCAAGTTTCCGCCTTGTACAAGCAGTGCAGCACACAGTTTAACACAGATAAATAGGGAAACATGGCACGGGATCGAAGGCACACTTAGCTAATGGCTGCAACTGCAAAATGCAGGAAGTGTAAAAAGATTGGACATTACACTAAACTGTGCCAATCAGCGCAAGAAAAAACACGTAAAGGTCCGTGAAATTGAATTACCGGAAGTTACTCTACTGTTCACTGAATGTTCAGCTCGTATTCCCAGCAGTGTCTACTTCTGACTCACAGACATGTGTGGTGGATTTGGTGGTTGACACTAGGGCCATGTCCACACGAACACAGTATTTTCAAAACCGCAGCTTTTTCTTTGCGGTTTGGCCATTCATCCACACGCAAACGCAGCATCCGGACACTTTTTTGAAAACTTCTGCCAGGGTGAACTCTGGTTGCAGTGTTGTCGTGTGGACAGTGAAACCGGAAATTTTGGCTTGTGGTGTCAGAACAGGAAGCGTCAATAAAAACGTTTCCCGGCTTCTGATTGGCCAACTTGGCTTTACGGTTAGGGTTATATTGCCACCTGTTGGTTTGGCATGCTCTTGACAGCTCCTCAAAGCATGTTTTTGCGTTTTCATGTGGACACGTTTTTTTTTTTAAACGGAGGGAAACACTCCGTTTATGTTTATAAACATACCCGTGTACATGTGGACTGGGCCTGGGTCTTTCGGATCTATCCTACCCTGGAGTATTTATCCATGCAATTTCAGTAACGTTGTGCGGCCGCAACCCACATGAATTCAAAAGCCAGAATTCCGGTGGTTGTGTGTTTGTCAGCGAATGTTTCCCTGCATAACCACTCAGTTCCTGCTACATTCTTCATTGTGGACAACTTAATGGGTAGGGACCTAATGTCTGCACTGAATGTTAGGATTGAAAACAATCAAGTCCTAATGCCCTTCCTGTGCCTGCCTCTGCTGTGTCTTTCAGTGGACTGAGTTTGGATGTGCTCAACTTTATACATTGCAAAGCTGGATGAAACCATCGCACCTGTGCACCACAAACTTCGCATCTCTCTGTCAGTGGAATTAAATCGCTTGCAAGCAGCTGGGGTGATAGAACACATTGAGAGGTAAAATTAGGATGTGTGTTGACCTCAGAGAGCCAAATAAAGCAGTGATCATGGACTCTTTTCATTGCCACACACAGATGAACTACTCTCTGCTCTAACGGGATCTACTGTTTTCTCTTCCATTGACCTGACTAATGCTTACTCTACCAAGTGCCGATGCATTAGGACAGCCGTTATTTCAGTCATTATTACTTTACGTTAGGACTTTTTGTTGTAGTCCTTACAGATTGCGTCAGACCCTGTGGCATTTCAGAAGATGATGACCATCATTCTGACTGGCTTGCCAGGGGTTGAATATTACCTGGACATTATCATCCACAGACGTGTATATGCATGGCAAAGCACTTCAAGCGGTCTTACAACGACTGGTGAATTGCAACTCAATAAAGACAAGTGTCGCTTTCGCCAAACCAGTCTGCTGTTCTTAGGTCGTGCTGTTTCAGCGGAGGTTCTTCTTCCTGATGAATGTCGGATTCAAAATGCTCCAGCTGATTATCGGTCACATTTACCCTTATCTGCTTCTCCTGCAGATAATGCTGCTGCTTTAGCTCCGGTTGATGATATTGATGATGAGTTTGTTGCTTCTCTATCTGCCTGTAATTCTCTTTATTGCTGCTGATGCACAGTACACAGATGTCTAATTCTTGACCTCCTTCACCCAAGACACCAGAACGCTGCTGTACTATAAACTACGTCTAGAACTGTCTGTTTAGGGAAACTTCATCTTTCGAGACTCACGGATGACTGCACCTGCTGCTCTTCAATCTGGTTTCCATAGTGCACAAAAGACATCAGGGAGAGGTGATGACCAAACAATGCTTTTGTGATCTCTATTGGTGGCCAGAGATGGATGCTCAGGTTCATGATGCTGTCCGTTGAAACCATGTGTACTAGCTCAATGACAAAACTGTCAGGTCCCCACCTGCTCCTCTCCAGCCGGTTCCGCTGCCAGATGGACCATGGCAGAAAGTGGCTGTGGATACTGGGCCAATTGACACTGCTGCATCCAACTGCAGGTTTGCTATAACATTAACAGATTATTACAGCAAATGGCCTGAGGTCTCCTTTACTCACACTGTCACTACGGATTCTGAGGTTTCGTTTCTGTCATCAGTCATCAGCCAGCATGGACATCCATTGTGCATAGTTACTTATAATAGTGTTCAGTTTACATCTGCTGCTTTCACTGCTTTTCTGGAAGGAAGTAATATTTGTCACCATCGTTCCTTTCTCTACTACCCTGCAGCTAACGGTGCTATAGAGAGGTTCAACCGTGTGCTCATACTGTCCAAATGGCCATCCAGCAACATCAGCCATGGAAACCCATGGTGACTGACTTCTTGCTGGTGTACTGTACCACATGCTGCAACTCGTACTTCACTCTTTTAGCTTCTATTATGGCAGGCAAATGCGCACAAGGCTGTCTATTTTTCCATCTGCTCCTGTGCACACGCCAATTGACCTGACTCTTTTGCTGAAGGGTTACATGGCTGCAAGACTAAAATAAAAAAGTACACTGATGCTAAGTAAGGTGCTCGAACTCCTTGTTTCTAGCAGGGGTATAAAGTGAGGGTACGGAACCCTTTGCATATTCCTAAGGGACACAGAACATTTACCGAGCTTCTCATAGTTGCCAAAAGACTGGTTGTGGGTACATACGTTCTTATGGTGTGTGCGCACCAAAAGCGAATATTTGCATTGCGTTACTCGCTCTAGATTACTCACTGGATTACTTGTTTTTCGCGTCACTCGTGCGAAGTCTTCACACATATCAACAACAACAACATTTCTTTCTGCTATTTTTTCTGTCATCAACCATGTTGGAGATAACTACTGTTGCTCCTCTGTACCTGTTGTGGAAGTCCCAAATACACCAGCAAGCCGAACACCGAATTTCTGGGTTCACAGCACCATCCAGACAACTCTGTGAATTTCACCATCTCCTCCAGGAACTGCATCTGGATGACAGCCGCTTCCAGCGCTATTTGAGGATGATGGGTGCTCAGTTTGATAACGAGTCAATAAGCGCTTCACTGATTGGCTTGCACGACAACACCTCATGCGAATGTTCTGTTCGATTAAATTATTCTACTTGTGCAGAAGATGCTATTGAGGCGTTCGCGTCTTTCCATTGGCTTTGTATGTAATCTGCTCTCGCAAATAGTTAAATTTGCTTTTGGTGTGCACACACCATTAGTGATGGAAAGATATGGAATGCTTCCCATCTCATTTTATTTCAATGCACATCAACAACTGAGAGCGCTCTAGCTGATGGCACTGCTCACTACACACACACTCATCCCACTAGACCTAAAGACCTAAGCCTAGTTGGTTAAAGGACTAAGTAACTTAATTCTGATGTAATATTCTGTTCTTTTAAAAAGGGGAAAATGTTGTGTTTGTGTTTGTTTTGTTGAGTGCTATTTTAGAAAAGTGTTGTATTCTGACGTAATGTGCGAGAATGGAAATCAAGTGTAGCGTTAGTTCTGCATGGAAGGTCACGTCAGTCAAGCTCGTATCAGGTGACTCTCAGCTGATTCACGTCTACATATAGGGATCCAACACCAATCACAGCATTCATATATAAGGTCCATCAGTATTATCAGCAGCTTTATCGTGTTGCTCAGGAGCTAATTACCCTCCTACATCCCCAGCTCCTCCTGTCTTCCAGTCAGGATTTGGCCTAGACTAATTTCTCAATTCATTTTTTACATTAAGTTATTGAACATTAACGATATATGCATTATGCTTGTTCTGTTCTGTTTAGCCTAGGGAGGTTTTTGCTGCTCTCCCTGCTCTTATCAATGCTAGGCTGCTTGGATGCACATCTTACCCAGAGCAGATGCCTTCCACTATCCAAACTGTATGCTAAATTTCAAGCATCTTGGATGATAGTGGTCCTGACAGAAATGAAAGAATAAACAAAATGGATAAAGTTCGCTACTCCTGTCTTGTGTGCTTCGTTGTTTTATAATTCCTGACATATACCATAGTTTTCTCTTGTCAGGCTTTGGCTTAAAATGCAAGGTACGACACTATATATGGACATTATTTTCAGATTTGCTGGTGCTCAAAACATATACTTTCCAGATTTTTAATTTTTTTTGCTGTTGCTGCAGCAGCTGACAACACACAGCTTACTGTGTGCACTCATTTTTATTTGTAGCAACCTTCAAAAAGTTTCTGTTTAATTAATGCAGTCTCTCCTTTTACCTTCTTTTAACAACGGGTTCCTATAGAGACCAGAACAGGACAGCATACAAAGTTAGAATCCATCATGGCTGCACACATCATTTACTCAGGAAATTGTGGATACATGTGGAGCTTATGTGATGCAAACATCAAGATATATTAGTTTCCAAATCTTGCAGTATGGTAAAAGTGTTCTGAGGTTAGAACAGTATTGTGCATGGAACTGCAAAAAACAACAACAACGAAAAAAACCCATACATTTATTAATTGATAATCTGACCCCGAATTGTAATTATTGTGAAAAATAATAAAAGTTGTTGGTGGTAATAAAGTTAAATTCAACTGGAAACTGCAGTTAATTGTATGCATTTTTTGGAGTTGGAAGAGGCACGATTTTCCAATGAGCCAATGTTGTCAAAAACCCTGAGTATTTACACTCTTCAGGAAGTAAACCTGCTTGGCCCTCACTGGTTGTTTCCCTTTTGAGTCCAATTTTCACCCAGCACTGCCAATCACCTGTCCCGGATCTATCCTTTTAATTTGGCCGTTCCTCCTGTGAATAAAGTTAGCATGACAGTGGCAGTGCTTTTCCCCTCTGCCTGTCTTCCCGCTGGCAGCTGCAACACACCGTGTTCTGATTGCGACTGATGGCAGAGGTTATTGAGGATGAAAACCACCCCGGTTGTTTGGCTCGCCAATGGTGTCTGCATTTTGTCACGTTTTGTCGTGCAAGGGCAGCTGTCATGAACGTGACATTAAAAAGATGGATGACAGGACCCTTTTTTCAGTTCTTCCAGTTCTGACTCAGTTTCCACTGCATTGCTTCTGCTTACGTGCCATCATTCCGTGCAACATGATGGGAGCCAATCGGAGGGCACCGTCTTGTCAGCTTGTCAGGCAGCTGGAGAAACTCAGATGGCTGTTTCATGACCCTGTGCATTGACCCTGCACAAGTTGTTCTCCCTGCTGTCATGTTTGTTTACCCTAATGATGGTGCTCCAAGCTTCCCCCTTAACTATGTGACGTTCCTGTCTCTCGTCCGTCATCTCCTGTCTTTTATTCCTGTGGGGGACAATTTTGCCTTAGCATCAAGCGCTAAGAGAATATTTCACCTAAAAATGAAAATGGTCATGTTTTAGTCACCCAATGTTGTTTCAAACACAAACAAAATGAAGGTTCCTAACGCCTTAAAATAAAGTTTAACCAAATGTGCTATATACATAAACGTACCTTGCCTATTTAGCAGCTTGAACATTTCTCGTGTTGTACTCTATTGAAAATCGAAATTTGGATATAAAGTTTGGAATAAACAAGGCTTGGGTGAGTAAATGGTGACAGTATGAAAGGATTTATCAAATGTTACAATTTTGTTATGCAACTCAAATGCAATTTCTTATGTGTTCCTGTAGAAAATGGCACCTTTAACTCAAGCAGTGAGGCAGAGAGAAAGACGCAGTCCTACTATCTTTCCTGTCTCAATGAACAGCGAATAGAAGAGCTCGGAGCCCAACCGCTCATCGACTTGATTACAAAGGTGAGTGTTTCTGCAGCGCCCCCTCTGGTGTGAAAACAGGAATTGGGAACCTTTTCTATTTGAAGAAGGTGTTTCTTTAAAGTAAATCGAATGCAAATATTTATACAAATACCCAATTTTCAGTAATCAATTGTTCTCTATGCGAAATCATGGTAACATGATAATTTAAAATGTCCCCTTTGACAGACTTATGCCGCTTTTCCATTTACCAGTACCAGCTCAACTTGACTCGGCTCGGCTCGCTTTTCGCTCCGTTTTCCATTGAAGATAGTACCTCCACAATAGTACCTGGTCGTTATAGCGATGCCGCAGGAAACTGCCGTGACGTGATCTTCTACGCGACACAGCACCATGGAGGAAATCGAGTGTATGCTGTTTTTGAAACCTCCTTGTTTGACCACAGCGTATTCTTCGGAGTTGCCATAATAGTAATGGGTAAATCACGCAATCTCTGGCCAAACTATTTAAAAATGGTGCGGTTATTCAGGATACACCGTCAGGCGCAGTGAATAGTGACGATTCTCTCTGACCAATCAGCAGTCTGCCGTGTTTTCACGTCACATTTTAGTATCGCCTCAGCTCGCTCAGAACCTCGGCGGAGGATATACGAAAATAAGTACCTGGAAGCAGTTACAGGTACAACTTTCACACAAACAAAGGCGAGTCGAGTCAAGTTAAGTCGAGTCAAGTCGAGCTGGTACTGTGAAGTGGAAAAGCGCCATTAATGTATAAAATGTAAAACAAACGGACTATTACATAATTCATTATATAGTTATTATGTATTATCTTACACTATTCGAATAAGGCATATATACCTTCTAATGCAATTGTGCATATTTACTACAGCAAAACACAGGTAAAGAAAAGAAAAATACTTTTAAAAATATAGTAAAATTCATTGGATTTTCTTGTGTTAAGAAAAATGCTTATACTAACACAGTAAAAGCTATTGTCAGCTATTCATTTGTAGTCATTTATATGTATATTAATTAGGGAAACAAAAACACCAATTTTGTAGAATGACCTTTGGTTTAATTTGATGCCTGATTAATTTTTTTGATTGCTTTTCTGTGCGTCTCGTTTCTGTGTCCTGTATTTGAACTGAGCAAGATAACTTGTCTCAAATGGCTATGATACTATCAATTCCTCTCGGTTTAAAATCAGCGAGCCTTGAAATTGATGTAGACATCCTTCAGTGAAAGACGTTTTCATGCACTTCTATCTCTCTGAATCAGCCATTTTGAAGAAGAAAGCTCTGAAACTAAACCTCAGCACAGACCTGAAAGATTAATCCGTGTTACATACACAAAGCAGTGATGTCAAACAGCCCTTCATCTGCCTAATTTACAGCCCTCCTCACATAGAGCAGCCTCCTGGAGGTTTAAAAGAGACACGCTTGGGAAGATGGAGGACGAAAATGTACACTGCCTCTGATGGGCTGCCTTTTGAACACACTTTTGCAAACGCTACCCATCTCTTCTGTCTTTCTCTCAATCTGTCTCGTGTCATTGGGATCCCAGTGATAGAGTGTATAGTGTTGAAGGGAGCTGAGAATAGTTTTATTCTCAGAGGTGAGACAGATTTAATTGGCTTTGATATTAGGTGTCACCCCGAACACATCAGCCCGATTCATGTTCTTCAAGTTTTTGTCTTTTTTCACACTTCCAGAGCGTAATACCTTTGCTCTATACATTTTAAAATCAACATGAAATTGCATTTGCAGCTTATTTTACTTCAGTAATGTGACATATTTCAACAAGAATAGTATTCATGGAGATCTGAATGGAAATGGAAAGGGATCTGAATTAGAGAGGGCCTGATCTGCCGCAATTTGATTTCGCCCTGCAGCTCAGGCTGGAAACCTGTACACTCATTTATCCTGCTTCTGTTACACATTTGCGGGAACCAATCACAGACTGGCTTATCCACCTCGCGCACTATTGGCGGGTTTAACACAATGACGGCTAGAGAAGCGATGGGTCTTTTCTTGTTTATCACGCCTCTTGTGGTCTGATTTGTTGAAGGACTATCCAATTGCGTACAGAGTCATTTGTATTATGCCCGTTGATCACACCTCTTGTGCAGTAGAAAATACAGAGCAGACTCCCCAAACCAGTGTTCAATCTTAAATTGAGCTTGGTCTGGTGATAGCCAGACAAGATCTGAATGGGAATTTGCAGTTAATTGTGGAGAGAGTTATTTAATTTATTATGAATATTTGCATCCTGGGATTTATTTTCAGAGCATTTTTTAAGAAGTTTTATTATAATATATTCTGTGATCATATTTTTATATTTTATCATCAAAATCCAATACTATTCAATCAGTTCACTGAAATTTTGTATTCTCACTTAAGGTTGTTACTAGGGCTGTCAATAGAAGAAAAAAAGAATAATCACAATTAATCACAAACTTATTATAAAACACCATTTATCGGTAACACTTTATAATAACTGAATGCTCTGAATCATTAGTTAACCTTTAGTAAATAGATAATTCATCAAGTATAAAGCATTAATAGACATTAATAAGCAGTTTATAAATACAGCTATACATGTTTTATTCTTGATTTAATGTGTTTAATAATTATATTGTCATACTTTATTAATGATCAGTTTATCATTTCTAAATTTAGTATTACATTATTTACAAACCAGTTATTTAGGAGTTGGTTCATAAGATCATTTAGAATGTGTAATAAATTATTAATAATCTATTTAAATGTACATTTATACATATTATTTAGACATACAGTAATAGTAAGTGTTTTAATAAATGCTTAATTAACACATATTCCTTCTGTAATGCATGATTCATGCATTTGTCTGTTCTCATCTGACTTAGTATTAGGATTGAGTATTTTATTGTTTGTTTTTTTGTTGTTGAATAAATCTATCATTGCTGACATTATCCTTAAAATATGTGAATTTGAATTCTGGAATTAATTATTTTCACATTCTCCACATTGACAAGATGAAACATAAATGAAACATGTTAGATAATAAATATAAAACAGATAATTTCTTTCCCCCACATTTAAAATTTGTGGGAATTTTGTCTTTGTTACATTTATAGATTTGGCGAACACATTTATAAAAAAATTATTTAAAAAAACATGATGAATTATACATAATATGATCAAGAACAATATAAAGATAGTAAATATAGTCACTTTTGATTTCCACAGTAGGACTTACTGTAAGTACCACCTCATTCTTCTTGCTAGAAACTGGTGTTTTTCCTTTTCTTTGTGTGTGTGTGTGTGTGTGTGTGTGTGTGTGTGTGTGTGTGTGTGTGTGTGTGTGTGTGTGTGTGTGTGTGTGTGTGTGTGTGTGTGTGTGTGTGTGTGTGTGTGTGTGTGTTTGTGTGTGTGTGTGTGTGTGTGTGTGTGTGTGTGTGTGTGTGTGTGTGTGTGTGTGTGTGTGTGTGTGTGTGTGTGTGTTTGTGTGTGTGTGTGTGTGTAGATAGGAGGCTGGAACATCACAGAGTCCTGGGATAAAGATAATTTTCTGGACGTTTTAAAGACAATTTCTGGACCTTACAGAGCTCAGCCCTTCTTCACTGTTGGCGTCAGCGTGGACCCTAAAAACTCCAACAGTAATGTCATTCAGGTACATTCAGGTTTTTATTGAACATCTGCCGTTTGAACGTTTCATGTTTGTTTTATTCTGTTTGCTATATTTATCACACATTTGGTGTTTGCTCACCTGTGTAAACCTCCTCTTTCTCCAGGTTGACCAATCACCCTCCCATCCATTAGACAAATGAGACAATAAGACAAATGAGAAGGTATCATGAAGCAGAAATTAAAGTATTAATATTTAAAGATATTTTGATATATATGTAGAGCAGTCTAATAGCCTGCCACTGATCTTTGTTTAGGTGTTGAAGGCTTATCTGGATTACATGGTAGAGTTGGGATTATTGTTGGGAGGAGACAAGAATTCCACTCGGGGTCAGATGCAGCAAATTTTGGACTTCGAGACAGCGCTGGCTAACATCACGGTGCCTCAGGACGAACGGCGAGACGAAGAAAAGATCTACCACAAGATAACGATAGCTGAACTCCAGGTGCGTGTGCAGGCTCACATGGTTGTAATTACACAAAAGTCATGAGGGTTTGGTGCAGTAGTGCTGTAAACAGATGGAAGTGTGTTGAGGAAGCTCAGAAATTCTGAGCTGAATATTTGGGATCATTAGTTGTAATCATTAAACTGTTATAATGAGTGTGTTTCGGACATAATGCTTATTAAAGGTGTTTGTATGAGATACGAGAAGAGAGAGTTCATGAATAATTCACAGTGCATGGAGTCAGGATTACCGCTGTGTGTCTGAGTGTCTGTCTGTCTGTCTGTCTGTCATTCTATCTATCTATCTATCTATCTATCTATCTATCTATCTATCTATCTATCTATCTATCTATCTATCTATCTATCTATCTATCTATCTATCTATCTATCTATCTATCTATCTATCTATCTATCTATCTATCTATCTATCTATCTATCTATCTATCTATCTGTCTGTCGTTTTATCTATCTGTCTGTTGTTCTATCTGTCTGTCGTTCTATCTGTCTGTCGTTCTATCTGTCTGTCGTTCTATCTGTCTGTCGTTCTATCTATCTATCTATCTATCTATCTATCTATCTATCTATCTATCTATCTATCTATCTATCTATCTATCTATCTATCTATCTATCTATCTATCTATCTATCTATCTATCTATCTATCTATCTATCTATCTATCTATCTATCTATCTATCTATCTATCTGTCTATCTATCTATCTATCTATGTATCTATCTATCTATCTATCTATCTATCTATCTATCTATCTATCTATCTATCTATCTATCTATCTATCTATCTATCTATCTATCTATCTATCTATCTATCTATCTATCTATCTATCTATCTATCTATCTATCCGTCCATCCATCTGTCGTTCTATCTATCTATCTGTCCTATCTATCTATCTATCTCTATCTATCTATCTGTCCTATCTATCCATCCTATCATCTGTCTGTTGTTCTATCTATCTGTCTGTCCATCTGTCTATCTATCCATCCATCTATCATTTGCCTTATTCTCATATATCTGTCTCAACAGAACACCATATCTTTTATCTTTCTGTACATAGATTTTGCGTCTTCTGGCTTGTTTCCATCTTTTAATCATCAAGATTTAATCTTTGAGCACCTGCATTGAAACTTTTGTTTTGTGAAGGCTCTTGTGATTTCCGTGGCAACAGTTGCTGAGCAACTGTACAGTGAAGTAGTGAGGTGGAGGGGTAGACATGACGGTTGATTGCTTACAGATTAAATTATGTCTGCTGTCAGTATAAAGGGAATAAATTCAATCTTTTCAAAAAGGTTTTTTTGTTACAAAGAATTTTTACAAATGATTAAACAGACATCAGATGATTATGTAAATGTACAGGCATAATAATGTTTTTGTATCTCCATTTGTAGTATATTTTCGTTTACTTCTTACGAAATTTGATGGAACTATATGCTAAATCATAAGCAGTTCTTCACTCCCCTGCTTTAAAGCTGAAGCCCAATACATTATATATTCATGTCACTATTCTCTCGCATGTGATGAGCAAACGTCTCAGGCAGCCGTGGAGCTCAGATGTGTGGTGATGCCTGGGAGGAATCTTACATTTGACTTAACAGGCTGGGCTCTTTTTTAAGGAAAGAAATCTAAATAACATACAATGTATAATCAGGTTGTGCGTTTATAGAAGTGCTCTTTACTCACTCTCACAAAAAAAAAAAAAAAATACAATGACAATTTGTTTATACTGTTACGTTTTATCACTTTATCGCAGAACGATACACCATACGATACACCATATCTTTAATCACAAAATCCAATAGGGAACACATAGGAAATCACTGGAATAAGCATAGAACACAACCACGTCGATACCGAACCAAGAAGTGTGAGAACAGAAGGCTTAAATACACAGGGAGTAATCAACAGAAAACAGAGAACAGGTGTGAAACTCAAATGAGTAACCAAGGTTTCTAATGTCATGTTCAAACTGCACGATTTTCAAAGTCATCAGATCACAGTGCTTTTCACACTGCACGGCTATCTGGGGTAGCATTCAGTTGCTGCTCATCTCTGCGTCAACCAGCCATGACAGGAACAGTGCTTCCATAATAAACCACTTTCCCTTCCCCACACTTTATGGACTTAATCTCCCCTTACACAAAGATTTGAGTATAAATGGATTTTTCCATCACTTACTGATTAACGGGAGCTTAACTAGGAACTAGCTGGTATAACATGCATCTGCGATCAGTTCTAAGCAGTTTGAGGAAATCATACAGCACAGAATGAATCATGTATGAAGTGGAATTAAATACATGTTTATTTAACTGCATGATCCATGTTTAATAATTCTTATCTTTTAACATTTTGACAGCCCTCATTTCAGAATTTAATTGTATTTTACATCAGCTCTCATTAGACAAAGCTTGAAACAGTCACTTCTTGTTTTGCACATCTCTATGCAGAGCAACCTCAAGGGTTCGCTTGGTTTTTGAGTTTATTAAAAAACAACACAGCTTCTCATAACCATAAGAGAGAGGGAAAATAGTCCATTTGAGTCGCCTAATTTGTTTTCATCTGCTTGAAATCCACAGTAGAGATGAAGGCTATTTGGTGAATGAGGGTAGATGGGGGCTTTCAGCTGTGTGTTTACGATGGAGGTCTTTGTTTTATTACACCCAAGGGCAGAGCGGCTAGAATTGCATCTAGGATTCCGGAATGCAAACATGCAGGTTATTGACTCTAGCCTGCTGATTATTTGGGCATTTTGGGTGAGAGCGAATCCGAACACGCATTCTGTGTCCTTTTCGTGGCTGAAAGAGAAGTCATTAAAGGGAAAATATTGAGACAAGCAGAGCTTTCACAGCCAAGGTTATGGAAAAATGAAAGTTGGTCATAATTAAATGTAACTCTCCATGTTTGCTGGCCTACAAAAGGTTTTATTAAATTGCTGTTATGTTGAGAGCCAGCTGACTACTGCTCACTTGATTACTGTGACCCCTGGTAACCCATTTAACTGTAGAGTATAATATTCATGAGTGATGAAATAAAGTCAGATTGTGAGATGTAGTGATGCTGCGAGATTTTATGAGAAATAGTCACATTGTGAGTTACATTAACTAAATAATCACATTGCAAAATATAAAAATCACATTATGAGACAAAGTCACAGTGAGATATAAAGTCAAACAATTGTAAGATTGTTAAAGGGACACTGCAAGATATAAACTCACGAGTTATATAGTGACATATACAAGCATTTACTAGAAAAATCAAGGGCAGTTCAAACAGGAGGGGTTACATTGGTGCCGTGACCCGAATGAGAGTGAGGTTTAGAGGGGTAAGTGTAACAGAGGTCAGCTAGTAGTTGCTGTGCAAGTAAACCTCATTCCTCTGATCTCAAAAGACGCTCTAGCGACTGACGCTAGAGGTTGCAGCCTTTAGCCTCCTTGTTAGATCGTCTGACTCTCATTCCGGCGGACCCGGATTCGAGTCTCGCTTGAGCGGGGCAGTTCGAACAGGAGGGGGTTACACTTCCATCTGCCAAAGCGTCTGAACAGATTTTAAAACAGGCGCTATATTTATATACAAGAGTCACATATTTGAGGTCTAAACAACTACATTCTCTCCTAAAAAACTCTTAAAGCTACATTCTGTGACACAACAACAGTAGCATGTAAAAACATATGGTGGATTTGCTCAACCACCATGACAGTCGTCGCAAGCGGAGTGATACAAATGGAGAAACGTTTCCAGTACGGATACTGAGGGAATATCGCACGGCTCTCAGCCAGTCAGATTCGAGAACCAGAGCTGTTGTATAAAAAGTAACAATTATGAAAAATAGTCACAATTGCAAGATATGAACTCACAATACAATATAGTCAAATTGTGACATAAACATTTGTAATTATGAGATATAAAGTTACAATTGCATAATTATAGCTTGCATTATAGTATGGTGATCAAGGGCGTGTTTTTTCGCATTGACAAAGTCCGAAACGGCCCAAAAGTGTTCCTAACGTGATTATACATCCTAACATTGCATTCGACTGTAATGAATGACATTATGACGTTTGTTTGGGTTTACAGCTAATCAGGGTTCAGGAAGAGGACGTCCCCTCTGAGAGCGTCTGTTTAGATTGTGTATCAGAACATTCAGTACTAATAACAGTCTCTCTCATTCTCACTGCCTCTCTCTCTCTCTCTCTCTTTCTGCCTCTCCGTCTAAGAATATTAATGCATTTTTTCCTTCTTAGATCTTCTGTAACACTGTCTCTCACTCTACCTGTATAAATAAATGAATACACATGCAGGAATGATCTTTTTTAGATATTAGGATGCACTCTTTCTCTTTCTTCTCCAGCCTTCTGAATAATTACATGATCTGGAATCTGGTGCAGAAAGGAGCGTCCAGTCTTGACCAGCGGTTTGAGAACGCACAGGATAAGCTCCTGGAGAGCCTCTATGGCACTAAGAAGGTGTGTGTAGTTGGGGTGTGTATGGATGAATTAAAGAAATAGTTCATGCAAAAATGTAAATTTGGTTGTCAGTTATTTACTCGCCTTTGTGTTGTTCCAATCCCAAATGACATGTTTCATGGAACACAAAATTGTTTTTCTCTCAATGTAATGGAAGTGAATGGGGACTGGGATTGTCAAGCATTGAAAATGACAACAACAAAAAAACTCCTGACAATACCAAATGGTCTCTATGCCCTTTATTTAATATTACACAATCTTATGAAGTATATGATAAGATTTATGTGATGGACAGATGGAAAAATTTTAGTCATTATTCACTGAAAATCTCGCCCTTTTTTCCACACCTCTCAAATCTCATATTGACTCAAACCTTTGGTGTGTTCTTCATGCTTCGCAATCATATGGATTCAGAAGACTTGAAATACGCTAGCTAGTGTCATATGGACTACTTTTATGATACATTTATTGCATTTTTAGAGCTCAACAGCCCCAGTCCCCATTCACCTTCATTTTATGGATTAAAAAAAAGTACTTACTATGGAAAAATATACTTCAAAAGAATATGCGTAAGTGTGAATTAAATGTAATATTAGGACTTTATTTGTAATTGACCCTTCGCTAAGCCAGGCTTCCGAAATCCACCACAGGCCAATCGTGGCTTAGCAACCATAACTAGGCGCAGAAGGTCTGTCAAGTTTTCGAACGAGGGACACATGCCAAAGCTTTGTGCATATGGACTTTGCAAATCTCATACCCGGTATCCTAAAAGTTTGGAGGGGGGGTGGGATTTTTCCCCAAACTCTTGCCAGGTCCAAGGTGTAGATTAGACCCATGACCTGTGAGCAGTAGCCTGGCGCGCTAAAATTATAAGCGGGAAAATGTTATCATTGTGGTCAGGCTAATGTCTTGTGTTTATTCCCCAAGATTTATGGATATATGGATTTTAGATGAAATTATTCTCCAATCGGTTGAATATTATGTTGTGGATATATCTCTCGAATACATACTGCAGTCCCTTTTGTCTTTCCCTCTCAGATATTTCACCTGTTTGCCAAAAATGGCTAATTATCTATCGCTGCCAGGCGTGAAAGCTTGTCAGGCGTGGCAACAGTAACTAAGGAGGGCGGGGCTTAGCGAAGGGCTAATTTCATAATTATTTCTATTGTTTTTTAAATATGCACTGCTGAATGTACTGGTGTCACGGTTAGGTTCAGTTATGTTCATTCTTAGTTTCGTTTCCATGGACTTTTAACTTGTTTTCATGGTATTCCTTTGAGTTCCCGCCTGTCTTCCATCTCCATGGTCACACTTCATTATGAGTTTGTTAGGTTCAGCTGTGTTTAATTATCACCTTGTTATCTGCACTACTTAAAGGGATAGTTCACCAAAAAATCAAGTAAAATTTGCATATCGTTCCTCCCAACAAATGTATTGTTTAGCGTAAAACATGTTGAAGATTATTGTGCAGGAAGTCGATTCATTAAATGATACGTTTCCTCACGAACGTGGTTTATTCAGTGAAGTGAAGCCTCTTCTCCATTGACATCCATTAAAAAAACAAAACAGCCGCTGGTCTCCTCTCCTGCGTTAGCATTAGCTATTACCCTTTTTTGGCTAATGGTTGCAGGCTTGTCATCTAGTGGCTTTGGTTTAGTTTAATTTTCATGGACTTTTAGTTTGTATTCCTCAGTTACCTGTTTCCTGTGTTCCAATCATTAGTTTCTATGGACACTCAGTCAGTCTGCGCACCTGTTCGCCCTTGGGCTCGTTATCTTTCTATATTTAAGTTCTTCTCCGTCTCCAGTTGAGTCGTGCTGTATTGTTGTGTCTACACACTATTTTGTTACCGTCTTCGTACCTGGGGATTGCCACAGTTTATTTAATAAATACCTTTATGTTTTAGAAACGTTTGAATCTTTATCATCATCTGGACTAAAGTGCAACAATTATTAGAAAGTGTTAAGAAACATAGTCATGAAAGTGTACTCTCTTTACAGTTAAAGGGTTAGTTCACCCAAAAGTTAAAATTAGCCCATGATTTACTCACCCTCAAGTCATCCTAGGTGAATACGACATTCTTCTTTCAGACGAATAAAAGCTGAGTTATGTTAAAAAAGTCCTGGCTCTTCCAAGCTTTATAACGGCAGGGACTGTTGCTCTGTTTTTGAAGTCCATAAGTTTTAGTTTGGCAGGGTTGCCACTAGCTTAGCTTAGCATAATGAATGGAATCCTATGTTGTAGTGATTTTTTTTGGAGCATGTTTTATATTTTGTGATTTTTTGACTGCTTGTTTCAGGTTGCCGGATAAGTTAGTGTGTTTGTAATTTGTCAATATGTCTGTTTTTTGTTCAGTCCTGTACCCCACGCTGGCAGACGTGTATTGGGAACACAGATGACACTCTTGGTTTTGCATTGGGTGCTCTTTTCGTCAAAGCCACTTTCGACAAACAGAGCAAAGAAATAGTGAGTTACTCAAAGCCACTGTGAGATTTAAACCTACTGTATATGTATTTGTCAATGCAAGTTTATGGCCTCATGTTTCATTTCAAATCTCACTGGTGATGCGTGTTTGCCACCATGTGGCAGCAATGTGAATTACACAGTTCACAACCTCATCTTTTCTGTCAAAATGAAGGCGGAGGGGATGATCAATGAAATCCGCTCAGCTTTCAAACACGCGCTGGATGATTTGCGCTGGATGGATGAACAGACCCGACAAGCTGCCAAGGATAAGGTGAGAGAGAATGAGAATTATTGAGGAAGCAGCATGACTGGATAAACAAAACTTGCGCATTTGTCTGGAATTCAAGATTGCAAAAACAGCTTAACTGTAAACACTTTGCATTGCTTGCCAAGAAATCAGGATAAAGTGTCTTCTCTGGTTCTAGGCGGACGCCATCTACGACATGATCGGATTTCCAGACTTCATTCTGGACTCCAAAGAGCTCGATGATGTGTATGATGGGGTGAGTCAGCAAACAGCTTTTGTTAACATCTTTAGAATCCTCAAACTTTATTTCCAGGTTGAAATGACTTTCAATGCGTCTCAGATTTAGCGGTGCAGTTGTGCTTCAATGTAAAAATAGCGGTTCATAATGATCGGATGAAGCTTAAATTATTTAAATATTAGAACGAATTAGTATTTAAATAATACATTTAATTTCATATATTTAAACTACCATTCAAAAGCTTGTAGTCAGTAAGTTTTTTATTTTAAATAAATAATACTTAATTTAGCAGGGTTGTCTTTTAAAATTGAGAAGAAAAAAAGAGAGTAAAAACATGTACAGTCTGACAAAAATAAATAAATATTTGAAACAAAATCTGTTCTTTTGAACTTTCTATACTTTGAAATTCAGATAATAGCTGTTTTCAACAATTGATAAATGTTTATTGAGCATCAAATTAGATGCAGAAAATTCAGCTTTCATCACATGAATAATATTTTTTTCATTTTTCACAATATTTCTGTTGTTATTGTTTTTTTTATCTAATAAATGTGGCCTTGATGAGAATCAAGTCTTACCGACCAAAATCTTTTAAATGTTAGAGGTTTATTATATTAATTATATTCTATCATATTATACTATATTATATGTGATTATTTGCATCCCAAATAAAAGTTGGTGTTTACATAATATATGTGTGTGCACTGTGTATAATTATTATGCATATATAAATACACACACATACAGGTATATATTTAAGAAAGAAAAACATATATATATATATATATATATATATATATATATATATATATATATATATATATATACTGTATATATACATGCAAATATTTCTTAAATATATACATGAATGAGTGTGTATTTGTATATACATAATAATTATACACAGTGCACACACATATATTATGTAAACACCAACTTTTATTTGGGATGCGATTAATCACGATTAATCGATTTGACAGCACTAATTATATTATATTTTGAGTACTTTATTTAATTTATTAATCCTGAAAATTCCCAGCTAACAGGCAATGTGATGTTTTGCTTGTAGTATGAGGTTACAGAAGACAACTTCTTCCAGAATATGATCAACTTCTATAACTTCTCAGCACGAGTGATGGCAGACCAGCTCCGCAAGCCACCAAACAGAGACCAGTGAGTTTACCAGTGTGTGTTAAGAGAGAAAAGTTCCAGGCATCCTGAAAGACGGGGGATGATTTGTGATTGTGCTATCTTTCCATCTTTAGATGGAGTATGACTCCACCCACGGTGAACGCTTACTACATGCCAACCAAGAATGGAATCGTCTTCCCCGCTGGCATCTTACAGGCCCCGTTCTACGCCCACGATCACCCCAAGTGAGCAGGCATGCCTGAAATAGTTTGCATGTTGCTAAAAAAAAAAACTCCT
This sequence comes from Gobiocypris rarus, assembly GCA_023029165.1. NCBI lineage: Eukaryota > Metazoa > Chordata > Actinopteri > Cypriniformes > Gobionidae > Gobiocypris > Gobiocypris rarus. Next base: position 18,942,918 of record CM040911.1, read on the forward strand.
GAGTTTGTAACAACTATGATGTTTTATTGTGTCTCACAGAGCTTTAAACTTCGGTGGTATTGGAGTGGTCATGGGACACGAGTTAACGCATGCATTTGATGACCAAGGTTAGTACACTGGAGGTCATATCATATGTTTTTGTCTTTCCCTATAATGCCCTAAAATATTATTAGTAAAGATAGTAAAGATTTTTTTTTGTTTTTTTTTGTGGTTGTCCTTTTTAAAAAGAAGTACATTTTAGCATACTATTAAAAAGAGTATTAATTATGGAAAAAATATTCTTTAAAAGAATAAAGTGTGAACTAAATGTAGTGATTTTAGACACTTAATTGCATGTTATACCAATTAAATGAAAATGTATTATAGTTCAATTTTTATTAAATACAATTAGCTAAACTTTACTTCTAAAGTTTAATAAATTACTTCTATTGTCTTTGAAATATGTGACCCTGGACCACAAAACCATAAGTCATGAGTTGCACGGGTGTATTTGTGACAATAGCCAACAATACATTATATGGGTCAAAATTAACTATTTTTCTTTCTATGGCAAAAATCTTTAGGATATTAAGTGAAGATCATGTTCCATGAAGATATTTTGTAAATTTCCTACCATTAATATATAAATAAATGTATTATTAGTAGTAAGATGCATTGCTAAGGACTTCATTTGGACAACTTTAAAGGCGATATTCACAATATTTAGATTTTTTCTGGTTGAGGGTTAGTTGCATGTAATAATGTATAATTTACTGTTATTACTATGGTAAGTACATGCAACATATGTAACAAGGACGCTGTAAAATAAAGTGTTACCTTAAGTACTTTACATGTGCTTTAGTATGTTAGTCAACACATCAAAATAAGTGCACTTTAAAGCATGACAAAATATTATTAAAACAAAGATTTAATATGCATTTTACAGCAAAACCTTTACTTTGACATTATTAAAGTGCATTTTTTGAAAAACTTTACTTAAGTGTGTTAAGAAACTGCTGTGAAAGTGTACTCTCTTTGAGTACACTTAAAGTGACCTTTTATTTCATTAATATTATATAATCTGCATGTTAAGTTTTTTTTAAATAAATTTTTTATTGCTGTTTTAAAATCAAATAACATAAATAAAGAAATTATAGACTAAAATAAAATATAGATATAATAAATAATATATAAAAATACATATATAGAAACATATGCATGTTAAGTTTTTAAAAATATCCACGTTCAATGCAGTTAAGAGCACTTTTTTCCACAGGTTTCCTTGGCAAAGCCTGCTTTAAGTTTAGTCAGGTTAAGCTTAATTTCAATGAAGGTCTTTTTGAGCTCTGAAAGTGGCAATACAGTTTTGACAGTACATCAATAAAATTCAATATTTCATTACATAGCCCCTTTAACGCTTGATTGTATTACACAGGCAGAGAGTATGACAAAGATGGAAACCTTCGACCGTGGTGGCAGAACTCCTCGGTGGACGCGTTTAAGAACCGCACCGAGTGTATGGTCGATCAGTACACTCAGTACACCATCAATGGAGAGCACATTAACGGGAAACAGACGCTGGGAGAAAACATAGCAGACAACGGTGGTCTGAAAGCGGCCTATCACGTAGGTTACATTCAGTGTTGGGTGTAATGCATTACTGTAATTGAATTACTTTTCCCTTGAAAAGTAAAGTAAGGGATTACTCTTTATTTAATTCCAGTTACTTCTGATGAAGGGATAGTTCACACAAAAGGACAATTCTTTCATAATTTACTCATCCTCAAGTTGTTCCAAACCTGTATGAAATGTCTTTGTTCTGCTGAAGATATTTGGTAGAATGTTTGTAACCAAGCAGATCTCGTGCCTCCTAATTGACCACCGTAGTTTTTGTTTCCTACTATGGTAGTCAATGGGGGGCAAGATCTACTGGATACAAACAGTCATTCATACAGGTTTGGAACAACTTGAGGGAGAGTAAATGATAAAATAATTACAATTTTTGGGTGAACTATCCTTTTAAATACAACACAATATAACAATTATATATAAAACAATATTGGATTTAACATCAAAATGTAACGTTGTCTAATGTAAAAATTTATGTTTTTATGTAACCTGCTCCCTTTTAAATACTTGGGTCAGTTCGAGAATAATTTATGCAGTTTTATAATATTTATTGGAAAGAATTAAAAGAGCAGTTTCATGTCTATGTTTGTATTGTTCAACTTTACAAAATAATTAGTAATATGTAATCCAATTACACAATTGAAGATGATAATTAGTAGCTTGCTATGTAATTAAAGAGTAACTTACCCAACACGGGTTACATTTCATTCTCTTATTTTTTGGTCATTTTATCTTTTTTGTTGTTTAATAAATGTACATGTTAGTGCTGTCAAAATTAGCTATAGTTAATAAATTGTTTCTACATTAATTTGGAGAGCTGTGGAATTAAAACATAAAAAAAATGTTTTTAATCATGATTAATCGCAATTAATTACAGTAAAAATGTGCGATTAATTTGTTTGTTTTTTAATCGTTTATTATTATTATTATTTTTAATCTAGTACATATACAACAAGGGCTGTAGGCTACATCTTTGGAAATAAAGCAGACATTGAGTCGGCACTGCAAACTCTCTTTCCTAAATACCTAGTATTTGTATGGGCACTCAACTCACTTATTTATAATCATTTAATAATTTAAACAGGCCTGAGAATTTCCAATATGCTCTGTCCACTTTAAGATTGGATGGTCACTTAGAGGTTTTGAAAGCCATTAAAGAAGTAATTTACATTTTATTAAAACATCCTATATACATTTTTCTTTTTTGAAGACTCACAAGACTCCCTCTTCTGGTGATGGATATAAATCACTAGACATGTTTTCTTTCCAAGCTAATGGAAATGTTGCGAATAAATTGAATAAAGACAACTGGCTGATTCTGAGATCTTTGTTTTGACAGGCGTATAGGTCATGGGTGCAGAAGAACGGCGAGGAGAAGAGACTCCCAGCTGTTAATCTGACAAACGACCAGCTCTTCTTCGTAGGTTTTGCACAGGTAAAGAGAAGCAAGGATGCAAAAATAATAACAAGTTTGACTTAAAACATCTGTTCACTGTGTAACTTGCAAACAACCTGTGCCTCACCAATACAGGCCAAATATTACACTTATTTTACATGTGGTGACAGAACAAGGAATGAATTTGCTGAATAAAAGAACACTTTGTTTTTGTTTAAACAATAAAGTAACACTTTCTACAATGAGAATCTATAAATGAACAATAGTCAATGCTTTAGGTATCATGATTTAACAATTTTTTAAAAATGTTTTGCTTCATGTTAATATATTTAAATTATAATATAAATTATAAAAATATATAAATAATATAAATGTATTATAATAGAATATACTAACCAAGCATATTATACATATAACATCACGGTAAATGTTAATATGTAATGTTATTATAGAATAATATGGAATATATTATAAATGATTTCTGTAATATAAAAAATAATATTATGTTAATATATTAGCATTAGCTAACTTATTGGGCCCTATCATAAACCCAGCACAAAACACAAGTGTTTTTTGCTAGTTTCAGCCTGACACAGTTATCATTTTCACGTCCAGCTTCATGTTGTTTAAATATCAAATGCACTCGTGCACATCTGTTCACCCATGGGCGCGCTGGTCTGAAAACCAGGTGTGTTCAAGTGTATTGTTGGTGTGCTGCTATTTTGAGGAACTGAAAACCACTGCGCCATTGACCAACACAAACCTGCTCTAAAGTCAATAGCGCTGTATGTTGTGTTATTTAAAGAGCGTGTGGTTCTAATATGCCCCTATAGGCGGGTGCACAATGCGCGTACACTCTGCTTATTACACACACAGGGACACGCAGCAGCACAAACATTTTTAAATATATAAAAAAAAGGATTCCTCGCTGGAGATGCGTTCAGTCTTTCCGTTTGCAAAGGAATCATAACGCAGCCATGACTCATTAAGAGACTAGGTACAACCCTTTTGGACCAACCGTTTTTTCCGTCGTTAAACTAGCAAAAGTGGAGTTGGTCATGCCCTAAATGCACCTGCGCCATGCACTTCAGACCATGCGCTCAGACACATGAAATAGGGCCCTATATGTTAATATATTATTATAACAAGAAAGTAATATTGTTTTGATATATCTTAACAAAATGAATGTTGGTTAATGTTCAAATATGTGTGACGTTATATATTATAAGTAACATTTACATGTCAGGCACTATATGATGTGGTGACAGCATTATTTGTCAAATGTTAATATGTAATATTAACATGGAATAATATGTAATAATACTATAAATAATTATATTAATATATTAAGATTATATTGTTAATATGCAGTATTAATATTTACATTAAATAATAGTTGTCTGGGTTAATCTTAATTAAATTAATTCTGGTTAGCGTTCATAATGCATGATATTATATATTATAATGGTAACACTTCACAATAAGGTTCCATTTGTTAACTACATTAGTTACCATGAACTGACACTTGTAAACCATTCATTAATCTTAGGTAATGTTAATATCAACATTAACTAATACATTATTCAAATCAAAAGTTGTAATGGACCTGACGTGAACTAATGAACAATTGTATTTTTATTAACTAGCATAAACAAAGATTATTAAAAACTGTACCTCTTCCGCCTTACAGCAACAATAAAAACAAGACAAACCCCAGCAATGATTGTGAAAGCATGTGGTCTCAGAAACGCATTCCTTTGGCTCTTCTCCTTAGGTCTGGTGCTCTGTCCGAACCCCAGAGAGCGCTCACGAGGGCCTGATGACGGACCCTCACAGCCCACCCAAATTCCGCGTCATCGGCACGCTGTCCAACTCGCCTGAATTCACAGAGCACTTCCAGTGTCCGCTGGGCTCTCTCATGAACTCAGGCCATCGCTGTGAGGTGTGGTAGGACTGGCACCCACGAGACCCCAGCTTGCTTACACAGACCAGCCTGGCCAAAAAGATTATGCTGAATGGACAGTTTTGGCTCTTTCTCAAGCACTGTTTTTTATTTATGTGCTAAAGTTATTTGAGGAGTTTGGCCGAATGCAGGAGGATGAGGCGAGCGCCTGCCAACGTTGATGTTCTCCAGTGTTTGAATCGACCGATATCAAATTTTCCTCTGCTGCCACATCAGCCCACATGGGCTCGCTTTATTTATTTGTCCGATGAACTCGAGGGTCATTAATGGGCCCCGCCCATCGCTTACATGTGTGTTTCTGTGCTTCATACTGTGCTTCATGCTTCATTGCTCGTCTTCTGATTTGGAAGATGTGACCACTGTGACGCCACTGGGTACGTCTCTCCGTGACCTCACAGGAAATGTTTGGCTCCATCTGTGATGACTTCACAGGAAGATTCACGTTCTCACGGTGACCTCACAGGAAGTTCTGAACGACATCTGTGACCCCCCACAGGAAAGAAAGAAAGCCTATTTCCCAATTGCGATTTCATAAAACGACAGGGAGAGCTACTGTTTGTTCATCCCACCTGTGTATCATGTTTTGATCTTGACAAAGTTGAAATGAAATGTTCATTTTAAACTGCTCTTTGCCAAAGAACAATTTTAGTTTTGTTCCTTGTGTAAGTGGAAATTTGCACTGCTTCGACTTTCAGTAATTCCATTCCAGTGTAACTCCAGTGTGTTTGCCTAAAGAAATTTACTCGTATGTGAACGCCGTGTTCCCGTGTCAGTGTGTCTGTAAAGGAACGTCTCCATGTTGTTTGAGCTTTGCCAAGTCTGCTGAAATACTTACATTACGTTCTCAAAACCACTAAAAGGGTGAATCTCACCGATGTTCGGGTCATATTTTAACCCCAAATCAATGGATTATTAGGATTATTTGCATTAAAATGTCTATTTTTAGAACTTTTCAGACAATCTAACACATTATTCCTCAAATTCCTGACAGTTCGTTAGATTATACTATGTAAATAATGTTACAGTAAACAAATACTGTAATATAATAACTTTTTTGAAATCAACATAAATTAGAGGATAATATAAAAAATATACATTAATTTACTTGTTAATTATTATCAAATTAATTGCCGTTTACAAGTGTGGGGTCAGTATGTTTTAAAAAATGCTCTTATTTTGGCCTTTCTATTCATCAGAGAATCCTGAAGAAAATGAATCAAGGTTTCCACAGTAATATTAAGCAGCACAACTGTTTTCAACATTGATAATAATAAGTCAGCATATTATAGTAACTTCTGAAGGATCATGTGACACTGAAGACTGGAGTAATGATGCTGAAAATACAGCTTTGCCATCACTGGAAAAAATTACATTTTCAAATATATTAAATAAGAAAACAGTTCTCATAAATTGTAATAATACTTCACAATATCACAGATTTTTACTGTATTTTTGATTAAATAAAAGCAGTCTTAAAGAAATGTATTTTAAAAACATTAAAAAATGTTACCAACCCATTTTGTTTTACATCATGGTGACAACTTTTTCTCTTTTTTTGCATTATAATAATGAGATTTGTGGGCTAAATATTTAAAATCTTAGAGAAATCTTAATTACTAACAGGCTTCGTTTTCTATCATGTTTAGTTGAAATATGAAATATTCTTGACATGTTTCTTGAGATTCACCCATCTGCTAAACTTCCCAGCATGCCTAAAGTGTTTCAGAGAGTTGCATCAGACGTCTTTGTATGTGTAGAGCGATTAAATTACTTGTTTCAAGTTGGATTGCTGCCGTGTCCAATCCCGTCTCCATGTTTTCGGTTGCTGTAAATTGACCCTGCGATTACATTTGAATCTGAAGGTTTGTTCTGTTTGTGCTATTGGAGTGTTGATTGGCCAGTTTTTCTTTTGAACCTGGCTTCTGCATTCCTAAAGCAGGCCAGTTGCGTCGTTTGATGTATTTTAAATGCTGCTGAGTTGACCATTTATTGGTTTTTGTTTATTTTAAACCACAGTTGAAATGCACCATTTTAAAAGCTCAAGCTGTAAGAGTGTTTGGCATCTTATTCCATCAGCTGGCATATGAACATCCACATTTCAACTCTGTTTTCCACATAGCTTGTGGCTGAAAGCGCTAATTAGCTACGCCGAGATGATGAATGTTACTGCCATTAAATTTGAAGAATCTATCTGTTAACAAGCACTGTAGATTATTGTGACATGCTTATTTGGTAAGGCATAATTAACCCAAAGATGCGAATTCTGAATGATTCACTGTATGCTTTCTTTGAATGGAAAAGAGCAGCATGAAATTTTTTTAAATATCTCCTTTTTTGTTTCATTGAAGAAAAAAAGTCGTACATGTTTGGACCGAAGCAAATTAAGGTAGAATTTTCTTTTTGGGGTGAATTATTCCTTGAACCGTTTAATCAATCTCTCTTCATGTTGTCTATCAACACTTTTGGAAGTTTTAGTGATTTGTTTTAAGTTTGATTGAACTATCTGACTGAACGCCCCCTGACTACCTTGTATATTTATCAAACACCATGATTATTTTTCCATTCATGGGCTCCATGGGGATTATGGGGCAGATGTCAGTCTGAAGTTTTGCCATGGAGAGGCATTTGGTTTTGGCCTTAAATATATTACTGTAGACCTATGGAATACAATGTACATAGATAAACTTAAATATATTCCAAGTTATATTGAAAAAAAAGGAAACTTGAAATGTTTCAAAGCCTTTAAATAGCCAGTAAATGCCATTTAAGTGTGTCATATACCCGCTTTATTTTCAACTTCATTCTCAAATACCAAAATGCCAATCCAGAATTTCCTTTTGAGAACTGAAGGAGGTTTTTGACTGATTGTCTTATGTTTTTGCTGGATGAAAGCCATTTACTGAGCTTTGGCTTGAGTGGAATGGAGGTATCTATCACATTCTGACGCTTACACTTCACTTTCAGTGTTTCAAAGAAGTTCAACTTGTAGAAATGATAGATGTGAAACGTTATTTTCCAGAATGTCATTAAATGTACCACATACTGCATTCCGTTCATAATTATGGAATGGTACAGGGTGATATTGCCCACCCTCTCACCGTTAAATACTGAAATTGTCCATCATCTTCATGAAGATGCCTTATTTAATTTATAGAGTGTAAATTCACCATTTAATCAACTGTAGTTTGTTGTCATCTCTCTTTTGTACTGCTGGCATTGATGTTTGAGAGGTTACACTGTCTTATAGTTGTGTTTTTCTTTCTTTTTTTAATCAGACAACATTCCCTGAAATATTAGTTGAGAGGGGAATGTGCTCTGCCCAGTGTGTAGTGCAACATTCAACCTAGAGAACTGTCAATGAACATGAAATAAAGGATATATATTATAAAAAAGTTACATTTTAACTTGGTTTTTTTTTCTTCAAACTATTGTCTTTGTTACTGCTGTTTTTTATATATTTATATTTTAATGTTTCTGTCACATTTCTCCTGTCACGGTTCCCCTGTCTGCCAAACAATCAGCTCCTCGGACTTTATTAGCTCCCCTTCATAAGCACACAAGCAAATTCAGTGTCTGGCCTATGGGGAGGCCTTACCTGCTCTACTCACCTGTGGATCTTGCAAGACTTACCTTTGTGTTCCAGCAATCTCCAGCAGAGGCCACTGCCCCAGTAATGGTCAAGGTGGCCTGTCCAAGCTCCCTCGTCTTGACAGAGGATGTCGTCCCATACTCCCTCGCCTCAGCCAAGTCGTTTATTATCACCTCAATCCAACTAGAAGGAACATCTTTGAATTTCCCCTGTCCCCAGTTCATGCTCTGCTGGAACCTCCCTGGCTCCCTACCCTGCCAGCACTTCCTTCTCAATCGACATTCCAGAGATCTTCAATCTCTCAGCGGCATTTCCAAGACCTTTTTCTCAGCCGGTCCTCCAGGAATCAAACTCTCATTTGGTCCACCAGAGGTCATTCCCACTGTTGGTCTTCCACAGTACATCCTCACAACCGGTCTTCCATAATGTCTCCTCACAGCCGGCCCTACAGACACTCCCAGCTCTGCCAGCTCTTCAGATGCTTCCAGCTCTGCCGGCTCTCCAGAGGCGTCCCTCTCTTCCAGCTTTCCAGAGCCGTCCCTCTCTGCCAGCTCTCCAGAGGTGTCCTGTTCTGCCAGCTTTCCAGAGGCTCCCAGCTCTGCCAGCTATCCAGACTTTCCAGCTCTGCCAGGTCTCCAGAGGCCTCCCTCTCCGCCAGCTTTCCAGAGGCATCCCATTCTGCAAGCTCTCAAGAGGCTCCCAGCCCTGCTAGGTCTTCAGAGGCCTCCCTCTCCGCCAGCTTTCCAGAGGCATCCCATTCTGCCAGCTCTCAAGAGGCTCCCAGCTCTGCCGGCTCTTCAGAGGCCTTCTTCTCCGCCAGCTTTCCAGAGGCATCCCATTCTGCCAGCTCTCAAGAGGCTCCCAGCTCTGCCGGCTCTTCAGAGGCCTTCTTCTCCGCCAGCTTTCCAGAGGCATCCCATTCTGCCAGCTCTCAAGAGGCTCCCAGCTCTGCCAGGTATTCAGAGGCCTCCCTCTCCGCCAGCTTTCCAGAGGCATCCCATTTTGCCAGCTCTCAAGAGGCTCCCAGCTCTGCCTCTTCAGAGGCCTTCTTCTCCGCCAGCTTTCCAGAGGCATCCCATTCTGCCAGCTCTCAAGAGGCTCCCAGCTCTGCCAGGTATTCAGAGGCCTCCCTCTCCGCCAGCTTTCCAGAGGCATCCCATTCTGCCAGCTCTCAAGAGGCTCCCAGCTCTGCCGGCTCTTCAGAGGCCTTCTTCTCCGCCAGCTTTCCAGAGGCATCCCATTCTGCCAGCTCTCAAGAGGCTCCCAGCTCTGCCGGCTCTTCAGAGGCCTTCTTCTCCGCCAGCTTTCCAGAGGCATCCCATTCTGCCAGCTCTCCAGAGGCTCCCAGCTCTGCCGGCTATCCAGACATTGCCAGCTCTCCAGAGGCATCCCTCTCTGCCAGCATTTCAGAGGCATCCCACTGTACCGGCTCTCCAGAGGTTCCTAGCTCTGCCAGCATGCTAGAGGCCTCATACTCAGATGGCTCCACCCTGGACTCCAACTCTGTCGGATTCACCCTGGCTCCCTACACTGTCGACTCAGTCTTGGCTCCAAATTCTACACTAGAGACTACACTCTGGCTTTGTGTCCTCATTTGTCCATGACAGACAGCACCCTCTGGGGCTGTAAAGAATTTGTAGGGGTCAGGAGCTGCCTCTAGAGGAAGGGGAAGTAGTGTCACCTTTCCGCTGTTGATCAGTTACCATAGTTACTATTGGCCGCACCTGGTACTCATCACTGCACTCATAAGCACACATGTATTTTTTCAATGTCTGGCCAAGAACAAGACTACAGATTCCTTGCCTCTTCCAAGTCTCTCTCGTAAGACTTATTTTTGTGTGCCAGCGATCTCCATAATAATCTCCAGCATTCTCCAGGTTGTGGTGATACTTACCTCCTTTGTTTACTCTGCGTGTGTGCATGCTTTCGTCTCGTCTGCTTATCTCTGGGTATGTGGTTCCATCTTCAACCTAAAGACAAAGGACATGTTAACTACCATACTTCACTGTTTATCCAGTTATATAGTCACGTACATTATTACTTATACTTCTGTTGTCAATAAATACCTGTGTTTGGTTTCTCACATCTCCTGCTTTGAGTCTGGTTACGTTAACAGTTTCATTTATAGAAATATTTAAGGAAAATGCAACATTAAAGGAATAATATAAGAATGACAATTTTGTTCCTGCTTTAACTGTTTACATGTTCTTCAATATAAAAAACAAATTTATATAAATTAAATTAAATTCTCAAGCTGAATGTAAGGCAAGAAGGGGTAAGATGTACCCTGACCTTTAGATTTTCTCTTAGATGTCCATAGATGTGTTTGTATATTGATGGTTTTGCTTTTATTAATCTGGACATAGAACTTTGTGAGATTTATTCTATTTTAACAAGTTTTGCCTTGTCTTCTTACTGGAGTTCTAGAATCATTTTATTTAATTGATTCTTCAGATAACTGACAATGCATTGTGTAATAATAATTATGTTTATCGGAGCTTCTTTATCCTGTTTAGCTGGATTTTACTGCTTTGTGCCTGTAGTGTTTTCTTGTGGAAGTGGAATATATGCTACACATTACAAAATAGTCAAAATATAAGGTTCCAAAGGTCTCACATTAAATAAAGTTCTTCTTTCATAATTGTGGGTTCACATAATATTAATTGACGTATGTATGTGAACTGCAACTAAAGCTAACGTCAAGCTAACGTTTTTTTATCTGACAAAACACTGATACTGTATCATACTGTATGATACTGTGTCATTTATTACTGTTTGGTTTCAATGTGTGTCTGTGTGTTTGCAAATATGTGTGTGTAGCTGAAGTTCAGAGAAACTCCTCCTTAACAGCAAACATGACCAGACTCTACCCCTCCTTTTCATTTTCACTTGCACTCTATTCATCCTCTCCCGACTAGGAGTTTTTCCCTCCAAGCTTTATCATGCTACAGCTCTGGAGCCCTGAAAAGAGCCGCTTGAAATATTTTTGGAAAGGGTTTTAAAGATAATGTCAAGATCTCTGAGCTGAGGAGCCACGGTCAGCAAATGCAGAGAGGAGGAGAGCGAAATTCAGGAAGGAAACTACAGGTGAGAAGCGAGCGAGCCGAGATGCGAAATGACCCACAAAACGTTAATGAACTATGAGATAAAGCTGACAGGAAGTTCGGGCAAATATTTGCTTCATTAAGCATTTATTTACATGATTTGTTTATTAATAGCTGGTACCATTTTATATCAGGTTTATTGAACTACTATGTACTTACAACATTTCTAGGTACAACGTACTTACTGTATCTTACATGTATTGCAAAAGAGGTCAGGCATTTTTAAAATATAAGTACAATGTAAAAACACGTGAACAATAAGTGATTCATTTAAATTATAGTGCTGATGCAATGCAATCCAGGCAGACAAGCAATCATTTTGTCAAAGATCAAATTTGAACAGGGACTAACAAATGTATTAAGTAAAAAACTAATTTAGTAAATATGAAAAAAATAGCAAATTGGATCTATCTTATTCAATAGTTTATAATAAAATCCAGAGTATTGTATCTAACCGATGAAGATTGTGAAGATCAGAGTAGAGAAAGGACCCAAAAGTATTTAGATATATGCAGAATGAAAAGAAAGGTAGAAGAGAAGAAGCAGAAGTGAAGAGCAAAATAAGAGCAACAAATATATAAACAAGCCACTTACATCCTCCTAAACTTATGTTTTACTCTGAGAAGAAAAGTTCAAACAAACTTATCTATTATTTCATAGCTGGTGTAACGGCTAGGTCAGTGTGACCGGTCAGGTGTTAAAGATATATAAAACATTTACATTTAATCATTAAATCAATATCCAAAGCAACTTACAAATGAGGAGAGCAATAGAAGCAATCCAACCAACAGTAGGGCAACTAAAAGCAAGTGCTGTGACAGTCCCAGTTAGTATAACACAGTACACGTAGCAAAGTTTTTAATTTTTTTATTTTATTTTATTATTATTTTTTTATTTAATATAATTTAATTAATATATAATACCATATATTTATAGTAAGTGTTATTAATGGGTCAAATATCAACAAAAAAGTTGCATTTTCAGCTGTTTCTTGAAAAAGACTAAAGACAGGCAGGTCATTCACTTGTTTTGACACCTTTAGGACTATAAGAGAATATTGCAGATTTGGCATTTTCTCATGTCTGCAGAGATGGAAACAGACATATTTTTTATACAAAGTTACATTGCGTAATTAAATCTAATGAAAGATCTTCCAGCACAGAAAAGACACCAAAGATCTTATATTTGGAAATAATCAAATATATCAGAGCATATAGTAGAAGATATATAAATGATTAAAGAAACCTTTGGGGTTACTTGACTAACCCTGTTTATCTGAAGAAGCGGGAGCATGATGCTGTGTCATACACTATGGGAAAACATCTTTATTTGACCGGTTGTGAAGTATGTGTGCAGTCCCACCGCTGGCCGTCTTGATGCCCTAAGCGTAATTACATTATGATGCCCGCGGCGCGGCGTTCTTTGTCTAGCTTGGAGAATTTTCTTGTGGTGCCTACGTGCAACGCGTGATGTGCATGGTAAGAGCAGCGGCACTGTATGTGTGGCAAACATGTCAAGAACTTGGCTTTAAATAACCTCTGACGATGACGTCAGTGGAATGCACGCTCGTGAGAGACAGGCTGTAAATAAACGTGAAACAGGTACGCCTTCAGGTATCACTTTGTCTGAAGAGACGTCTGGTCACGCCCACAGTGCGGCATTGAGGCAGAGAATCTTGTTCCCTCTTTTTCAAGGAACAGCATTACAGTCAAGTAACACGAGATGTTCCCTATCAAAAGCTACTCTTGAGGCAGTGTCATACACTATGGGAATAAGAGTATAAACTGTGTCTAAAGTACTCAAGGTTGTGTAGGTATGTGCTCACAAACCCGAGAGAGGTCTCAGACTCAAGTACATGTGAGCCCGGAGTAGCATAACCATCCAAACTAAAATATCTGATAAATGTGAGGTTCTCTTAGGGACTTTAGGGAGGTTTTCTAAGTTCATCTTTAATTAGGTCATTTTGTGAACAGTGTTTCGTCTTCTGAATTAATTTATTAGTCATCTCACTTTACCTACACAATGGTGTTAAGTTTGAGAACTTTTTGATCATCATGCTCTGTTTGAGGTCTGAAAGAGCAATTTATTACCTCAAAAATATCCTGAATCATCACAGGTTGATACATTATTTACAGTATGCTTCAAAAGTTTGGAATAATTCAGTTTTTTTACTTTAATATTTTTTAAACATTTTCAGTTTCAATTGCTAATCAAGGCTGCATTTATTTGATTAACACAGTTAAAATAGTAAAATTGTGGAATGTTATTACAATTTCGAAAACTTTTTCTATTTTAATATATTTTAAAATGTAATTTAATCCTGTGATGTGAAAGCTGAATTTTCAGCATCATTACTCCAGTCTTCAGTCACATGATATTTCAGAAATCATTTTAATATGGTGACTAATATGATTTCTTATCATCATCAATGTTGAAAACAGTTTTTGCTGCTTAATATGTTTGTAGAAACATTCCGCAAGGATGCATTAAACGGATCAAAAGTGGCAGTAAAGACATGTATAATGTTACAAAATATTTATATTTCAAATAAATGCTGTTCTATTAAACAGAGATAAACCGGCTCTTTTGGGGTAATGATGAAAAGGAAGAAGAATTTACTGGCGGACAGTGCCACACTCATTGCCCTCTCGGACCACCCTGAACAAACCTACGGGAGCATGGAGGTACTAGAATTGCCTGTTATCTTGGTTTGGAAAAAGTGTGGGTTGTTTACAAAAATCATCAGCGGTCACAAAGAGAGGAAGCTAATTACGAGTTAACAATGTAACATAAACATGCCAAATTTCCCCCCATCCCTCACCCTCCTACACTCCACCCTAATATCCTTGATAAGACACACATTAGATGCTTTTCCTAGGAATTTTCTTGTTATGATCATTCTCTGAGGTTTGTACGCATGGATTTAAGTTCTTCATATTGATAATGATAATGGAGATGTGTTCATGTTTGTCACAGACATGTGCGGCACCTCAGGAAAACAAGAATGTATTCAGTGACGGGGTCACCCGAATTGGTGAGTATTATGGGGAACATCAAGGAAAAGACTGTTGTGTTTATAAAACTAAATGAGGTATGCTTGAATCCCGCAATTCCGAGAGTTCATGTAATCATGTAATTTACTGTCACTTTGACAAAAAGTGATTTTGATTTATTACACGTTTCCTGTATGAGATTCATCTGTATGTATAATGCCAATCTATGAATGTCTGATAAATTGTTATTTCAGTAAATGTTAGCCTCTTATGAAAGCATTTAGAATTGTAATGCATTTGATATGAAAATCAAACTTTTAATTTGTTGACAGATTTTGTCTTGGTTTGGGAGGAATCTGTGAACCCCTTGAAGTCGGCAGAATCGGATGAACTCTCGTCCGGTTCCTCGCACGATACACTCAGGAAATGGAGGACAGAATTTCTTTCCAGACTCCAGGCTGCCGGGCTTCATCAGGAGATGGTAGCTACATAGCTACAGTATGACAAAGCTTACATGCACATTAAATTCAGTTTAAGGTCTATATTTCAAATACAAGGTTTGTATGTATACAGCTTTGTGAAAAAGAAGTACACTTTAGTGTACTTTTAAAAATATTACCTACGGATGAATAAGGATGAATTGATGTGTTGTAAATCCGAATGATTCAATTCTCTAAATCCCTACCAGGAATACGAAATTTCAGATCATGATTATTGATGACCCAGATCAAAGGGTCATGATTATTTGCAGCGTGTTTGTGTATTTGGTTGCGCTGTGAGTATTTGCTGCAGATTTCTGTATTTGGTTGCATTGTGAGTAATTTCAGCAGATTTCTGTATTTGGTTGTGTTGTGATTATTTGCAGCTGGTTTCTGTATGTGATTGCATTGTGATTATTTGCAGCAGGTTTCTGTATTTGGTTGCATTGTGAGTATTTGCAGCTGGTTTCTGTATGTGGTTGCGTTGTGATTATTTACAGATGATTTCTGTATTTGGTTGCATTGTGATTATTTGCAGCTGGTTTCTGTATGTGGTTGTGTTGTGAGTATTTGGAGCAGGTTTCTGTATGTGGTTGTGTTGTGAGTATTTGCAGCTGGTTTCTGTATGTGGTTGCGTTGTGAGTATTTGCAGCAGGTTTCTGTATTTGGTTGCATTGTGAGTATTTGGAGCGGGTTTCTGTATTTGGTTGTGTTGTGAGTATTTGGAGCAGGTTTCTGTATATGGTTGCGTTGTGAGTATTTGGAGCAGGTTTCTGTATTTGGTTGCATTGTGATTATTTGCAGCTGGTTTATGTATGTGGTTGCGTTGTGAGTATTTGCAGTAGGTTTCTGTATTTGATTGCATTGTGATTATTTGCAGCAGGTTTCTGTATTTGTTTGCATTGTGAGTATTTGGAGCGGGTTTCTGTATTTGGTTGTGTTGTGAGTATTTGGAGCAGGTTTCTGTATGTGGTTGTGTTGTGAGTATTTGCAGCTGGTTTCTGTATGTGGTTGTGTTGTGAGTATTTGCAGCAGGTTTCTGTATTTGGTTGCATTGTGAGTATTTGGAGCGGGTTTCTGTATTTGGTTGTGTTGTGAGTATTTGGAGCAGGTTTCTGTATGTGGTTGTGTTGTGAGTATTTGCAGCTGGTTTCTGTATGTGGTTGCGTTGTGATTATTTGCAGCTGATTTCTGTATGTGGTTGTGTTGTGAGTATTTGGAGCAGGTTTCTGTATGTGGTTGTGTTGTGAGTATTTGCAGCAGATTTCTGTATGTTGTTGTGTTGTGAGTATTTGCAGCCTGTTTCTCTATTTAGATGCATTGTCAGTATTTGCAGCGTGTTTCTGTATTTGGTTACGTTGTGAGTATTTGCAGATCATTTCTGTATTTGGTTATGTTGTGAGTATTTGTAATGCATATCTGCATTTGGTTGCATTGTGAGTATTTGCAGCATGTTTCTGTATTTGGTTGCATTGTGAGTATTTGCAGCTGGTTTCTGTATGTGGTTGCGTTGTGAGTATTTGGAGCGGGTTTCTGTATTTGGTTGCATTGCTAGTATTTGCAGCGTGTTTCTCTATTTAGATGCGTTGTGAGTATTTGTAGCACATCTCTGTATGTGGTTGCGTTGTGAGTATTTGCGGCGTGTTTCTCTATTTAGATGCGTTGTGAGTATTTGTAGCACATCTCTGTATGTGGTTGCGTTGTGAGTATTTGCAGCGTGTTTCTCTATTTAGATGCGTTGTGAGTATTTGTAGCACATCTCTTTATGTGGTTGCGTTGTGAGTATTTGCAGTGGGTTTCTGTATTTGGTTTGCGTTGTGAGTATTTGCAGTGTGTTTCTGTATTTGGTTGCGTTATGAGTATTTGCAGCGGGTTTCTGTATTTGGTTGCGTTGCTAGTATTTGCAGCGTGCTTCTCTATTTAGTTGCACTGTGAGTATTTGCAGCACATTTCTGTATGTGGTTGTGTTGTGAGTATTTGCAGTGTTTTCTGTATTTGG
Source organism: Gobiocypris rarus (assembly GCA_023029165.1). Classification (NCBI taxonomy): domain Eukaryota; kingdom Metazoa; phylum Chordata; class Actinopteri; order Cypriniformes; family Gobionidae; genus Gobiocypris; species Gobiocypris rarus. The sequence continues at coordinate 18,960,049 of CM040911.1, forward strand.
TTGTGTTGTGAGTATTTGCAGCAGGTTCCAGTATTTGGTTGTGTTGTGATTATTTGCAGTGTTTTCTGTATTTAGTTGCATTGTGAGTATTTGCAGCATGTTTCTGTATGTGGTTGCGTTGTGAGTATTTGCAGTGGGTTTCTGTATTTGGTTGTGTTGTGAGTATTTTCAGCAGGTTTCTGTATTTGGTTGCATTGTGAGTATTTGGAGCAGGTTTCTGTATTTGGTTGTGTTGTGAGTATTTGTACTAAGTGTACTAAGAGTACTAACACTGGCAGATGCGGAGAAGCTTGTTCATGCCTTTGTCTCCTCAAGGCTGGACTACTGGAATGCGCTCCTTATCGGCATCCCTGGCAAAAATCTCCAGAAGCTGCAGTATATTCAAAACAGCGCTGCTAGGATCCTGATGAGGGTGCGCAAATACGAGCATATCACCCCCATTCTCAAATCACTTCACTGGCTTCCTGTCTCGCTCAGGATCGAGTATAAGATCTCCCTCCTTACTCACCAGTGCATCCATGGTGACGCACCCACCTATCTCAAGGAACTCCTCACCACACAAACATCCACACGTAACCTCCGTTCTGTTTCGGCTTGTCTTCTCAGGACTCCCAGGACCAATCTCTGTACTATGGGAGATTGGGCCTTCTGCTCAGCAGCCCCCAGTCTATGGAATGCTCTCCCTGACCACGTGCGGATCCCACAGACTATAAATGTTTTTAAACGTGGTCTTAAAACCCACCTTTTTAGGAGAGTTTTTAATTGATTTGATGTTACTTGTTTTATTTATTTATTTAGTTAGTTTATTTATTTATTTTTGTTGTTGATTGTTTCAAATCTGTAGCACTTTGAGATTTTGCCTAATGTAAAGTGCATTACAAATAAAATTTATTATTATTATTATTATTATTATTATTATTTGCTGCACATTTCTGTATGTGGTTGCATTGTGAGTATTTGCAGCAGGTTTCTGTATTTGGTTGCATTGTGAGTATTTGCAGCAGGTTTCTCTATTTAGTTGCACTATGAGTATTTGCAGCATATTTCTGTATGTGGTTGCGTTGTGAGTATTTGCAGTGGGTTTCTGTATTTGGTTGTGTTGTGAGTATTTGCAGCACGTTTCTGTTTTTGGTTGTGTTGTGAGTATTTGCAGCGGGTTTGCGTATTTGGTTGTGTTGTGAGTATTTGCAGCGGGTTTGTGTATTTGGTTGTGTTGTGAGTATTTGCAGCAGGTTTCTGTATATGGTTGCATTGTAAGTATTTGTGGCAGGTTTCTCTATTTGGTTGCGTTGTGAGTATTTGCAGCATATTTCTCTATTTAGTTGCATTGTGAGTATTTGTAGCATATTTCTGTATGTGGTTGCGTTGTGAGTATTTGCAGCGGGTTTCTGTATTTGGTTGTGTTGTGAGTATTTGCAGTGTTTTGTGTCTGTGGTTGTGTTGTGAGTATTTGCAGCACGTTTCTGTATGTGGTTGTGTTGTGAGCATTTGGAGCGGGTTTCTGTATTTGGTTTGTGTTGCTAGGATTTGCAGGGTGCTTCTCTATTTAGTTGTATTGTGAGTATTTGTAGCGGGTTTGTGTATTTGGTTGTGTTGTGAGTATTTGCAGCGTGTTTCTGTATGTGGCTGCGTTGTGAGTATTTGCAGCGTGCTTCTCTATTTAGTTGCATTGTGAGTATTTGCAGTGTCTTCTGTATTTAGTTGCATTGTGAGTATTTGCAGTGTGTTTCTGTATTTGGTTGCGTTGTGAGTATTTGCAGTGTCTTCTGTATTTAGTTGCATTGTGAGTATTTGCTGCGTTTTCTGTGTTTAGTTGCGTTGTGAGTATTTGCAGTGTTTTCTGTATTTAGTTGCATTGTGAGTATTTGCATTGAGTGTTTTCTTAAATTGTTGGGTGTTTGTTTTATTTTTCTATTTCTATGTCACTGCATGTCATTATTAGCTGTGTCATAGTTTATTTGCCAAATATAATATAATTATGCGATCTGGAGAATCCATGATCGTGATTTGTAGGTTTTTGCATTGCATATAACTAAAGCTGTGACTCAACACTCTTGGAACAACTTTTGACACCATTAATTTATACTGTATGGATAAAACCCACTGATATATTTCCAAATATCTCCATGTTGAACTGAATATACACACATTAGAAAAGTACACTTTCTAATGTAATGTCTTTCTCCTACTGTGAATGTGTCTCAGAAAGAGGTCGTGCAGGGAAAAACAAAGACCACTTATGTCCTTCTGAGCGCACCCTGGAATGTTCTGTGTTATTACGCTGAGGAGATCAGCCTTCGAGTGCCATTACAGGTAAAGCTGATCACAAAGTAAATTATTCACATACTCAATATATCTTAACTGTTCTTCTCTCTTGGGTGATTTCAGGTTGTGACAACTCCAATATCAAACTGGTCTGAGAACATCCTAGAAAAACTGCACATCCCTAACATAATGGCACAAGATGTGCCTAACCTTCCACCAGACTACTATACCTGCCCGTTTCGCACCAATAAACTAGAGAGGTACTGATCCATTATGATCCAAAAAGGGATTTTTTTTTTTACTTTTTGGCTTTTTATTACGTTTTCAGCAGCGTTGAGGAAAGCTACTTAGTAATGTGTTACAATAATGTTTTACTCCCTAAAAAAGCAACTAACTTGTTTTTTTTTATGGAAAACAATGCTTTACATTACTTTTGTGTTTCCTTTCTCACCTGGCTTAAGGCTCTCTCGCTCTCTTGCTCTCTCTCGCTCTCTCGCTCGCTCTCTCGCTTGCTCACTCGGGTTTGCAGGTTTTTTTTGTTTACTGATAAGTTATTTTTTTGCAAGTGTTTGATGCAGTAACACGTCTAAGTGACTACATTATGAGGAAGAGATCATTTCAATTTGTTAGTTTAAAATATGTTATTAATATTATTAATATATTATTCATCAATTTAAATGTAATGAGCATTACTTTTCCAAAGAAAGTAAATATTCAAATATTAATGTGTAAATTATCAATGCATTACTTTATTCGCTACATCAAAAAAGATTTTTTTGATAATGTGTTACCCCAACACATTTTAAGATTTTATGCATTTCCCTCATCCTTTATATTTGTGTCTGGGGAATACTGTACTCCAAGTACAGTATTCCCCAATTAAATATAATTTTATGCACATCTTGCAGTTTCCATCCAGTGATTATTTAAGTAATATCCAAGCATTTGCAAAAAATAAAAAATAATAAATACACGGATGGAAACAAAGCTATTGTGAAGGAAGGGAGTTTAATGAAAAAATAGTGTACTGTAAACATGTATTCAAACCCTGTGTGCTTAACAAAGAGGATCTGCGCCTGTCATGTAACATGCAGTTCATACACTTTAGTGTTTGCATGGAGTCAGCACCTCCTTAAAGACAAATACATCACACACTCCCATTACACACTTACGCAAAGCGATTGCTGAGTCAAATGGACTGTCTGGACCATATATTTACTCACATTACGCACACTTACACACAACATATTAAAACTGTTCATATTTGATAACAAATTATATGATAATATAATATAATATAATATAATATAATATAATATAATATAATATAATATAATATAATACATTTTTAAAGTTAGGATGATCTAAACAAAGACTGATATAATAGTATTTACAGTATTAACTCTGCCTGTCACTTTCACCTCAACCATCAATTGTGGAAGTTTTTTCAAAAGATGACTTGTTTACCAAGGAGAAAACAGTCTCAGAGAAGAGCTTAAACATGAGACGGGATGTCTTGTGTAAATATAACGTGTGAACTGAATATTTTTATCGTGCATCATTTCGAATCAAGCTTTTGCATGTGTTTACACTGTTATGAAAAGTGTGTGTTCACTTACACTAATCTTTAATGCTGCTTTCAGGTTTCTTGGTCATGAAAACAAGGACACTTTTTTCAAGACCACACAGAGGCACCAGATAGTAAGTTTTAAGAGATTGTCCTTGAAAATGAAGGGTTTTTTTTGGTTTGTTTGTTTGGTTAATTAATGCGACAGGTTTTGGCTGTGCATTGCATTGTGTGAAACATAGTTTCCAAAGTTATTGTAGAAACACCCTATTTGGAGGGAAAATTTTATCCCACGACATATTTATTTCGTAAATTTCAAAATGGATGCCACCATGAGGGGATTTCCACCCTTATATAGAACATAAAAGCACTGACATGATATTAAACGTACAACAAATAAATTATACGCAGACAAAATAAGCAAAGTCCATTTTTACTTAACTTTATGTTTCTCATACAGTAGCTGATCTGCTAGTTTTCTGTAATTTCTCTGTCCTTGTTCTAAAGCTATATGAGATATTAGCCAGGACTCCATATGGAGCGTTGAAGAGAGGGGAGGTTGGAGTCGGCAGGCTGGTTAGTGAGAATGTTCTCACTGCTGCTTTTCCTTTACATGAGGTACAGTAAAGAGTCTCCTACATAATATCTGAACATTACCTTAACAAACACACTTCTTATCTGCATATTTCTCTTTTTTTGCATATGCTTGCAATGATATGTAAAGGCAACATGAAATCAAATTGGACTTTAGTTAATTTCTTAATGCATGTGCTGCACCATTCCATTTGTTTTGCTTTGAGGAAATTTGTTTGAGGAAAGATTATGTTTATAATCTTTCCTAAAAATAAAACAACTTGATCTAAGTGAAATACATTTTTTATCTGACACCAAGCAACATCTTATTTTTCCATATAATTCCCACTTTTCACAATCCAGTTAATTGAAATATGTCACATTACGAAAGCAAGATGTGTTTGCAAGCAAAATTGTATGTTGATTTCGAACAGGCGATGATTTGTGTTCTTCTCATTAGGGCCCATTTGAGATGCCGAAGACTCCAGTAGATCCACAGTTCCTCAACATGAGGCAGATCCTTCATCACTACTGGGCCCGCTGGGCTTGCTGGAGGAAGTACCAACCTCTGGATCACATTCGCGAATACTTTGGCGAAAAGATAGCGCTATACTTTGCATGGCTGGGTATGACTGAACCTACATTTAGTAGTAAAACATTTATTGATAATTGTTATATTTTAGATAACACATAAACTTCCGTTAACTAATGAGAATGCTAATAATAAGTAGATGATTGCATAAATAATGAGGGCCCTATTTTAATGATCTATGGCATGTCCACTTTTGCTTGTTTAACGACGAGAAAAATGGCCTGTGCACCTGGCGCATGGTCTAAAAGGGTTGTACCTACTCTCTTAATGAGTCATGGGTGTGTTTTAGGCAGAATGTGCAATAAACCCATCAGAGTCTCACCAACACATCTCCAGAGAGGAACACTTGCCTTGAATATGTAAGGGGTAATCAGGGTTTTGCACATGTTTAGGCTGTGTGTCCACCAAAGTGTTTTTTCACACGGCTGGCTGGCGTATCCAATTGTTTTCAATGGGAAAAATGGCATGAGCATAACGAGGCGCTGAGTAAGAATTTCACGCTCAAGTTCTATCGGTCGCCAAGAGTTGAAGAATGTTTAACTTTGAATAAAACGCAACGCTCATCACTGTCACTTACCCAACCGACCAATCACAGTGGAGGAGGGGGCGGGACAAATACAACACCGACCAACTGCCACATTCTGCTTGTACAATGTCAACAGATGACAACAAGCAATATTAACGGAACGGAAAAACGGAACGAAAAAAAAAACAGCTACTCTGCCAAACCGCTCGCAAATGCCTGCAGCTAGCCGCCTAAAAACGCTTTGGTGGACACGTGGCCTTAGTTCTGTTTCCTGTTTGAATTTGTTTCCTTGGTTACTCATTGTTTGAGTATCTTTTACACCTGTGCTTCATTTAATTGTTTAATTCGTTTGTTTGCTGTATTTAAGCTCCGTTTTTCTTTCATTTGATTGTCATAAAAGTCTTAAACTATTTAGGGGCTGCATCCTTCAATGGCCACGCCTTCAAAGTCCGCAAAGTTCTGACCGAGTGTTGTTAAATCGGATGGTCTTGCCCACAGAGGACCGTTATTTGTTGCCTAGCAACCGTGAACGGCAGTAACGTTTGTACTGGACACTTATATATTTAACTGTCTTAAAACAAAACAGGGTTCACTTGTCTAAAATGTACGTCTAAATATCTTCATCTTGGTCTATTTATTTAATAAAAATAATTAAAAAGTATAAACTTTATAAAATCCATCATTATAAGATTTCAGCATCTAAAACACTCTTTTTTAACATTTGTATCATTAGATATTCAAGAAAGTTGAAACCTAATACTTGCATTTAAATGTAATCCGTCAATTTCTCTCTCTCAAAAAAAAAAAAAAACCTGTCATCACTGCCGTGCAATGAATTCTGGGGTGCAAGGCAGCGAAGGATCCATCTGTTGTATCCTTCATACTCCCAGGAAACAAAGGATGCATTCCAAGGCCGCATTTGAGCCTTCGAATCGGGACAACTTTCGCTGCGTCACGGGGACGCAATCGGCCTTTGAATGCGGCTTTCGAAGAGCAGCTTATAACTAACTTCCTGCTCTTAATTCTCTTGTCTGTAGGTTTCTACACAGGCTGGTTATTACCAGCAGCAGTAGTGGGTTTTATTATATTTCTGTTTGGTATCTGGCTGATGGTCACCGATGTGCCAGCGTAAGTATTATCACAGGCTTAATAACTGCATAGTGTTAATGACCTTGCACTGATACTGACCCCTGTGGTCTGTGCTGATGTCTTTTCCACAGAGAAGAGCTGTGCTCCAGTGGAGACACCTTTATCATGTGTCCACTATGCAACATCTGCAGCTACTGGAACCTCTCCAGCATCTGCTATACTTATAAGGTGACATTTCTACAAGTTTTTTTATTTTTTATAATTTACTGCATTTTCACATTGGCTGTGAACTAGCTATCAAAATACTCAAAATACTTGTTCATAAATTTGCAATAGGCAGGCTTACTATTTGACAATGGAGGAACTGTGTTCTTCAGTATATTCATGTCTCTGTGGGCGGTCACCTTCCTGGAGTACTGGAAGCGCACAAGCTCCATACTCTCCCACCGATGGGACTGTTCTGAATTTGAAGAAATAGAGGTGATTAAGTTGGTTGTCTAAACCTTTAATATGTACTAGTCTTCAGACTTGAGCAATGCAAAACATATTTTAGCTAATAGAATAACAACAATATAATGCTTTGCCTCCATTGCTTTCCACATTATTTCCATTTTGACTCCAGGAGAGGCCAAGACCAGAATTTACCGCATTGGCCCCCATGACGGTTCGTAATCCTGTGACTGGGGCTGAGGAGCCCTATTTTCCAGAGACTCAACGACTGAGTCGTACTCTAACCGGAAACATGGTCATCATTCTAATGGTTAGTCAATGGGATCCATTGCACATCTGTTGAGAAATCTTCAACAATGCCAACAAATTTTCTAAAATCATCATGGTTGAATTTTCTTCGCTGTGCTTGCAGATTGCCATGGTTTTGATATTCCTAATGGGCATCATCCTGTATCGGTCCATCCTAAGCATCATTATCTACAGATCTCAGAATGCCTTCTTCATTTTTTCAGTAAGTTTCTTTCTATTCCTTTTGATTCCTGACCATATTATCTTCATGATAATTGTTTCTGAGACTTAAAATCTCTTTGATCAGGTACATTTGCATATTACATTAGCAAGCCCTTGTGAAAAAGAAGTACACTTGATAAGTATGGAAATATACTCAATTCTCACTGGATTTAATGTTTCCAGACACTAACTGAATGTTCATGGCAGTTAGACTATTTTAATTTATATTAACTGTAATTAGCTGAACTTTATGGTGTGCTTCTTTGACCAACTTAAGTAGGATTTCTTTATATACTTAATTGCATAATTACTTCTATTGTCTTTGAAATGTGATTAAAAATGTGCTGACTTTACTAAAAATCATTTGTGGATAACTAAAATATACTTTAATGCAATTTCTACTAAAACTTTTAGAGATTACAGGTGATACATGACATAGTAAAATGACTTCCAATAATCCTGAAAATAGGATACACCGATCAGGCATACCATTATGACCACTGACAGGTTAAGTGAAAAACACTGATTATCTCTTCATCATGGCACCTGTTATTGGGTATTTATATATTATATTAATAAGCAAGAACACATTTTTGTCCTCAAAGTTGATGTGTTAGAAGCAAAACAAATAAAAAATGGGCAAGCGTAAGGATTTGAGTGAGTTTGACAAGGGCCAGACGACTAGATGGCTAGACAACTGGGTCAGAGTATCTCCAAAACTGCAGCTCTTGTGGGGTGTTCCCGTCTGCAGTGGTCAGTATCTATCAAAAGTGCTCCAAGGAAGGAACTGTGGAGAACCGGCGACAGGGTCATGGGCGGCCAAGGCTGACTGAAGGCTGGCCTATGTGGTCCGATCAAACAGAGGAGCTACTGTAGCTCAAATTGCTGGTTCTGATAGAAGGTGTCAGAATACACAGTGCATCGCTGTTTGTTGCGAATGGGGCTTTATAGCCGCAGACCAGTCGGGGTGTCCATGTTAAGCCCTGTCCACGGCCGAAAAGCTCCAATGAGCATCAGAACTGGACCACGGAGCAATGGAAGAAGGTGGCCTGGTCTGATGAACCACATTTTCTTTTACATCACGTGGATGGCCGGGTGCGTGTGTGTCGCTTACCTGGGGAACACATGGCACCAGGATGCACTATGGGAAGAAGGCAAGACGGCGGATGCAGTGTGATGCTTTGGGCAATGTTCTGCTGGGAAACCTTGGGTCCTGCCATCCATGTGGATGTTACTTTGACACGTACCACCTACCTAAGCATTGTTGCAGACCATGTAAATCCTTTCATGCCAGATCTCAATCCAATTGAGCATCTGTGGGATGTGCTGAACAAACAAGTCCAATCCATGGAGGCCCCACCTTGCAACTTACAGGGCTTAAAGGATCTGCTGCTAACATCTTGTTGCCAGATACCACACCACACCTTCAGTTTAAAACACTTACGCTACGTCCGACGCCATCATTGTGCCAGTTACGCTTTTTCCTTGTGCTAATACTTGCCAATCAACCATTGCTTAATCACATATTGTAGCACAATTTTATCATAATGTTTTGCTTACTAAGAGAGCTTTTTCACCCCTGTAGGCTGGAAGGATAGCTAGCCTTACTGGTTCTATGTTAAATTTGCTGGTTATTCTGTTGTTGTCGCGGCTCTATACTTACCTGGCCCAAATTCTGACACAATGGGGTAAGCTATTTCATATCTTCACATAATATTTAGGTATTTCTTTATGCAACAACAAAGTATCCTCCTCTTCCTTCTATTAGAAATGCACCGCACCCAGACCAAATATGAGGACGCGTTCATCCTCAAGGTTTTCATCTTCCAGTTTGTCAACTTCTACTCATCTCCTGTTTACATTGCGTTTTTCAAGGGAAGGTGGGTATGCATTAAGAATCAATGAAATGTATGAATATTCAATATTTATATAATATTTGATCGGTTCTACAGGTTTGTTGGATACCCTGGAAACTATAACACACTCCTAGGAATCCGAAATGAGGATGTGAGTGTTTACACTGTTGCAAAGCCCTCCTTTGTTGTAAAATTACCACTCAGCCACAATACACAATTCTACAATATTTTGTGCAAAATCCGGAATAGGAATATCTCATTAATACATGTGTGTAAATTGGCTTTGTCCTTCTTTATGTAGTGTGGCTCCTCTGGATGTCTCATTGAACTAGCTCAAGAGCTGTTAGTCATCATGGTAGGCAAGCAGGTCATCAGCAACATTCAGGAATTTGTCTTGCCGTAGGTCTTTTATGTTCAATTCATCTTCTTAAAAAATGTGTTTACTCATTACAGTGTGTTTTATTATAGGCCTAAGATTTCTCCTTCTCTTTCCAACAGTAAATTAAAGACATGGTGGCAGAGGAGGAAGCTGAAGCCAGCTTCCAGTCGGGAAGTGATAGATGAACCCGACACCGAGCCAGAGATCAATCCATGGGAAACAAACTATCAGCTACTAGTGTGTGGGGGACTGTTCGATGAGTATCTAGAAATGGGTGAGACCTCATGTCTCTTCTATTATCTATTACAGATGGAATTTATCTATTATAGATGCAAAAATATAATCAAATTTAATCAGTACACACACACACACACACACACACACACACACACACACACACACACACACACACACACACACACACACACACACACACACACACACACACACACACACACACACACACACACACACACACACACACACACACACACACACACACACACACACATATAATAAAAAGAACCGTATAAGGTCAGTGAGTTCTTAATTATTTTGCTGCGTTCACACCGAATGCGAATTGAGTGTCAAATTCGCTTCTATCCCGTCTAGTTGGACGCTTGAACATTTTGATTCCACTCCAACATCCAAAGCGAATTGGGCGTGCGTATAAAGCGAACGTTTGAAGCGAAATGGCCCCGAATGATTGCTCACTGCCAATATCAGCCATTCCTCCACGTTGAATGAGTGACTCCGGGCGGGCCTGCCCCCATTTATCACGTCACTTCACCACGTGGCTACAGCAAGCAGGATTGGTTCAGATGCTTTTCAGAGTTTTCAACTTGGGTGTCAGACGCAAATTTTGTTTAAAACGCATGAATGCACAAAACACACCAAATAAAATTGCTCAAAACACTCAATTTGCATCATTTGCGCGAACTGAACACGCGAATGAGGTGAAATTGCGTCCATCGCGCCGCGCTAAACATGTCTATCGTACCACAGTACCTCGAGATGCACAACAACGCGTCTTTACATTGACTTAACATGGAAATCTCTCGCTCCAGACGCTCAATACGCGTTCGGTGTGAACGCAGCATTACGGTTATTAGTGTTTTTAAAAGTCTCTTATGCTCAACAAGGCTGCATTTATTTAATATAAAAAAATCCAGTAAATACAGCAATCTTAACAGTTTAAAATACAGTAAAAACTTTTGTTTTAAAATGTAAAATGTTAAAATGTAATTTATTCCTGTGATCAAAGCTGTATTTTCAGCATCATTCCTCCAGTCTTCAGTGTCACATGATCCTTCAGAAATCATTCTAACATGATGATTTGATGCTTAAGAAACATGATATTATATCTGTTTATCAGTTCAAATCTCTATAAAAACTGGTGGTCCAGCGAATAGGAGTATCCTGATTTCAGAGATCTTCATTCTTTTAGGGTCACAGACTTTATCCAGTCAATGACTTATTGGCTCTGACAGTTCAGCTATTATGATTACAGAAATAATCCCCCTCTGTCAGATTAATAAATTCACTTTTGATTAGCGCTTTAGACTAGTTTATGCAATGTAAATCTCAGTCACTGTATTCACTAATTTGTAATATCTGTGTACTACTGAGAATCCTGATTGTTTTGTATGATGAAATCTATTATGATAATTATCATGAGAAGAAATCAGTTAAAAAAAAATTATCTTAAAGGAACACCTCACCGTTTTTAGAAATAGGGCTTATTCAACTTCTTTCCTACATTTAGATATGTGGGCAAATGCATTTTTGTCTCAGTGTGTGCATTGTTTTAGTTTGGCATGTTCGCCGCTAGCTTATCTTAGCATAATGAATGGAATAGCATGTAAAAGTGATCCAAAAAAAGAAGCACTGCTACTTGGGCGCAGAGATATCACGCAAAACTTTTACTTGGGACATGCTAGCTGGCAACATAGGATTCCATTCATTATGCTAAGCTAAGCTAGCGGCGACCCAGCCAAACTAAAACAATTTGCATCATTTGTCAAAAAACACTTACATTTTACATCGCAGCATCAGCTCTTTTCTCACAGTGTATGAAACGATTCGATCAAGGATTCAGTCTCTCTAAACCCCTGACTCTGCTCTGATTGGTCAGATGGCCCAAACTGTTGTGATTGGTCGACCACTTACAGCACATGTCAGAAATGAAATGGCCATTACCATATTCGAGTTTTAGCTCTAGAGCTTCCTCAGCACAGATACACAGTGATACGAACAGTGAAAATGGTGTCAGTTTTACCGCATGAGTTAAAATTTTTTGCTGCAAAGTGGATTTTTTTCACAATACATAAAAAATGTCTTCTCAAAAGGTCGACAAAATGAACCAAACTCTTCCTCAGCTAAAACTACAGTGTTTGAGGGTCAAAGTAGACAATGTTCAGGGGCAGCCAATGAAGACCATATGCGGGCATTATGCAGGAAGTATGACTGGAATTACTGACGACTCGTTTCAGGCAGTTCAGAATCGGTTCTTTCTTAGACAATGACTTAATTTATCGCAGACTTTGATCTTTGAAACTTTGCAGGCCTATGTTACACACTACAATTCACAAACAGCTATACAGCAAACAGCTGTAATGTGACACACTACAATGAAAGGTAATATCCGAAAAAGCATAATAAGGGTACTTTAAAATCAATTATTTACAACACGATGTATTACTACCTTCATAACAAAAACTAAAATTTGAATGGTTTTTAAACTGGAAGTAACTGCAGTTTAGCTCAGATGACATGCTGATTTTGGACTTCTTTATCTTGTCAGTTCTGCAGTTTGGCTTCATCACCATCTTTGTGGCAGCCTGTCCTTTGGCTCCGTTGTTTGCCTTGATAAATAACTGGGTGGAGGTGCGTCTCGATGCCCAGAAGTTTGTGTGTGAGTACCGCAGGCCCGTTGTGGAAAGAGCACAAGACATTGGCATCTGGCTGACCATTCTACAGTTCATCTCCTACCTGGCTGTCATCAGTAATGTAAGGGACGTCGTAATTTATAGTAATCATTCAGGGCCAAGCACTTTTACCTTTATCTAGAGTGCATTTTCCAGAAAGAATCCAGCCAACTATGGCTGCAAGTTCCATCATCAACATAGTTCAACGAGTCGGTGTTTCCCAAAAACACAGTTCCAACAAACATTTCCAAACAGGGTATTCTTCAATTTCCCAATCCGTCTCACGTGCAGTGGTGTCCGCATAAGATGCTCAACCACAGATGATCGTATATGGCCGAGATCAACACATGCACAGTACAACTGTTTTTTTAATGCTCTACCTGACCTTTAGCCATGAGACACATTCGTGTGTGTGCTCAAGTCACTCGTCGCACCTGCTCTGTTGTATGCGCACCGCGCAGGTGGCCGAAGTACACTCCCCTAAAGGATTATTAGGAACACATACTAATACTGTGTTTGACCCCCTTTCGCCTTCAGAACTGCCTTAATTCTATGTGGCATTGATTCAACATGGTGCTGAAAGCATTCTTTAGAAATGTTAGCCCATATTGATAGGATAGCATCTTGCAGTTGATGGAGATTTGTGGGATGCACATCCAGGGCACGGCTCCCACCACATCCCAAAGATGCTCTATTGGCTTGAGATCTGGTGACTGTGGGGGCCATTTTAGTGCAGTGAACTCATCGTCATGTTCAAGAAACCAATTTGAAATGATTCGAGCTTTGTGACATGGTGCATTATCCTGCTGGAAGTAGCCATCAGAGGATGGGTACATGGTGGTCATAAAGGGATGGACATGGTCAGAAACAATGCTCAGGTAGGCCGTGGCCTTTAAACGATGCCCAATTGGCACTAAGGGGCCTAAAGTGTGCCAAGAAAACATCCCCCACACCATTACACCACCACCACCAGCCTGCACAGTGGTAACAAGGCATGATGGATCCATGTTCTCATTCTGTTTACGCCAAATTCTGACTCTACCATCTGAATGTCTCAACAGAAATCGAGACTCATCAGACCAGGCAACATTTTTCCAGTCTTCAACTGTCCAATTTTGGTGAGCTCGTGCAAATTGTTGCCTCTTTTTCCTATTTGTAGTGGAGATGAGTGGTACCCGGTGGGGTCTTCTGCTGATGTAGCCCATCCGCCTCAAGGTTGTGCGTGTTGTGGCTTCACAAATGCTTTGCTGCATACCTCGGTTGTAACGAGTGATTATTTCAGTCACAATTCTATCAGCTTGAATCAGTCGGCCCATTCTCCTCTGACCTCTAGCATCAACAAGGCATTTTCACCCACAGGACTGCCACATACTGGATGTTTTTCCCTTTTCACACCATTCTTTGTAAACCCTAGAAATGGTTGTGCGTGAAAATCCCAGTAACTGAGCAGATTGTGAAATACTCAGACCGGCCCGTCTGGCATCAACAACCATGCCACGCTCAAAATTGCTTAAATCACCTTTCTTTCCCATTCTGACATTCAGTTTGGAGTTCGGGAGATTGTCTTGACCAGGACCACACCCCTAAATGCATTGAAGCAACTGCCATGTGATTGGTTGATTAGATGATGGCATTAATGAGAAATTTAACAGGTGTTCCTAATAATCCTTTAGGTGAGTGTATACTCTGGGCTTAAGTCCTCAGATGCCATGTTTGTAATTTTAGCAAAGAATCTGGCATTAAATCAATCTCAAATGGATTAATTAAAAGAAGGCATTACTCCACCAACTGTGTGACACAACATAGTGAGCATCAATGCTCCTTGGTTTTCACAGTGCATTGTGGTACTTTTTGGGGAGCGAACATTTAAGTGCACTGGTAGGATTTTGCGATTGAGACAGCCCTTAAAATGGCTGACTCTGATCAGTGCTCTGACTACTGAATGAGGGGGCTGATTGAGATACACCCCATGTATCCTTGGCACATTTTCCTGATCAGCCTTACTGTGTCCGCCACTGGTATGCTTGACTCTGATATCATTCTTAGTCTCAACAATGAAGTGCGAGTTCATTTACAGCTTTTGATGTCCAAAAACCCCCCTCAAAATAATGTTAATTAAACAGGCTGTATATCCTATTTAGGCGTGTTTGACATTCTGTTCTTTTGCCAGGCTTTCCTGATTGCCTTCACATCTGATTTCTTGCCACGACTCTTTTACCGATACACTGCGGGCAGCATGACCGGATACGTCAACTTCACCCTCGCTGTTGCCCCCCCAAACTTCACACAAAACCAAACATCATGCAGGTGAAGACCAAATGGTTGTACTACTTTTCAATTGGTGTTTTTGGATTGGGATAGTAATTTTTTTATCAATTGCAAAATCTATTTATAGTAGTGTTTTAGAAAATGGGATGTACATACAAAGATCTACCGCTCTATAAACCACCTAGAAATTACACAACCAAACAGTACAACCTCTTTGTGTTGGTCGGGGAATGCTTTTCATGTTGTAGATTGAAAAGTTATGACACATGAAAAAGAGGCTGAATAAGCACTTTTTGCAGTATATCATGAGCCCATGACCTTGTAAACCATTTCTCTTTGGTTATTTGCCATTTAAATCAGGCATTCTATACATTATTTTATTAATAATACAAAAGCCATTATGAGTGTTAATCAAGAAGGTTTTTTTTTTTTTTAAGATATCGAGGCCTCAGGGATGAGAAAGGACAGCACACTCAAGATTACTTTCATCTGCTGGCCATACGACTGAGTTTCGTCATCATATTTGAGGTGCACAGTCTAGCACTAGCTTGACCAAACATAATTTTGTAAACTTTGTACATACATTTGTTCTTATAATTATGGAAGCTTGTTTCCACCTGAATTAAAAAAAATAAATAAAATTGTGTGACACAAAGTTGCAATTGCTGGAGCAGGTTGGGACAAGGATAAACCCAGCTACATTGCCCCTGGATCTGGTGACGAATAGCCCCTCCCCAAAAAGTTCTGTATCTTCCTCCTATAACCCCTCCCAGGAGCCATGGCTTAATGGGTTTGTCCACACCGGAAAATGTCCTTCAATGCAATTCCATCAAACGGTACCTGAAATAAAAACTCACAAAACCACTGGACATGTTCCTCAATTGATAGGTTACGCTGCTTAAGATGCAAGAGCTGGGTCCATGATGGTTCTGGATCTAAGGAGACTGCTGGATCTGTACAGGGTGTGGTCTTGTGTTACGAACACTGCTCAGAGACTTGGTTTAAGATCCAAATGCAGGCTTTATTAAGAGTAATCCAAAGAGTAGTCAAAAGGAGGCAAAGGTCCAAACATACTGAGATCAAGATAATCCAAACAGGGTAAAACAAACAACCGGGCAGAAGACACACACACAGAATCCAGGACAAAAATACAAGCATTCAGACACACTGTAGTAACATTCTAGCAAGATTAAAAATGCATGGGAAGACGCCGCTTAAATAAGCCAGAGGTAACAATAAACAGGTGTGCTGAATGAAGTCATAATGAGTCCAGGCAAAGGATTGTGGGAAATGCAGTCCTTAATAGTAACACAGAGACAAAAGTAGCACTCCAGCTGGAGGATGTGACAGATATAAAATCAGAATTGCGAGATATAAACTCACAAATCAGACTTTTTTATTGCAATTACCTTTTTTATTTTTATTCCGTGGCGGAAACAAGCTTCCATAATAATGAGATATAGATGATTATAAAATGAAAACGAAACAGAATTTATAACAATGTGTTTTCAGCATGTTGTGCTCCTGATTGGACGGATTATTGACTGGATGGTGCCAGATATTCCAGAGGAGGTGGAAATTAAGATCAAAAGAGAGCATTACATGGCCAAAGAGGCACTGGCTGAGAATCAGGTGACTTTTATATTGACTCAATGCAGTAGTTATATTAATATAATAATACCTAATTATTATAATTTTCTATGTTGATTCCTCATTCATTTTAAATATTGACACGTTTTTTAAGTGTGGGACCGTTGGTTTTCTCTGTTCTCTTACACACTAACCCTCCTGTCCTGCTTCAGTCTCTGAGTAGAACTGTTCTGGAGGAGGTGGAGAAGCAAACCTCAGAGCTGCGACGAAGAATACAGAGTCCTACAAACAGTATTTCCCCTTCCTCCAGTCCATCTCCTGAACACAAGGACAAACCTCCACCCTGACAGTCCCATATATGACCATATATGATGCTTTTTATAAGTCAGGCTGGAGACTCTACTGTGAATAGATGTCTGTAAACTGTTGCCTATTGATTGTAAATGCATTATATGGATAATTTCATGATGAACTATAGAAACATAATGTCCTAATTTTGATGCTGTCCGAAATAAAATATATGAGGATCAAATTAGCGTGTCTAGCATAATGTTGAAAATATATGCTGAATGTGTGTGTATAGGGACATTGGCCAAGATGATCCCCCACCCCCACCTTAAGTTTTTTTCTCCTGACCATAGATGGCACAAAGGCTACTTTCATTTTAATTGTGCCATTTCAGTTGATAATCAACATTTTTGAGAGGAAGTCAGTCGAAACAGTTTGGAGGTTAATTTATCAGATTTTATGATGTATGACATTGTATTATGTTGAAGGTCAAGAGTTTTTTGTGTGTGATTTGTGGACACATCATTGTGCTTTTGGATTTGTTGAGTAAAAGTTAGTTTTTATGTTAAAAAAGATAAAATAGGATCCTTGGGGTAAGATGGCACAGATGGCCCCAAGGCTAGTTCTTAGTTTTATTACTGAAAATGTAATACTTATTGTAATTAATGGGGTAATTATTTAATATTTCCATGAATTACAGTAGATTCAGACATCTTCACGTTCATTCAAATCTATAGGTTAATTGGTTGAAATCATTAAATTTGATTTCATGGTGTAAAAAATAAAAATAAAAAAAGAAGAAAAATGGAAGCAAATCATTATTCATAGCTGTAAACTAAAATATTTTGGCAATTAAAAAGGGTCCTAACGTAAATGTAGCCTATACTGTTACAAAAAGAAAAATCAAATTCAAGGAAAGAAAACATCCCACGGAGTCTTATGAACCCTAAAATTGAAGTGAATTAATTTTTAGTTGATTGATTTCGCTATAGATGCTGATGTTTACATGCAAATGCATACAATACACAAAAGGAGATGTTTATTAAGGCGATATTTTATGACATGATGCACTAGTTTACACACGCAAAGGTATGTACTTCTTGCCCGTGATCATCAGTGAAGTATAGGCTACATACTTTTAGTGCATAGTGTGTGTGAACCGTGTGAACCGGGACCTACTGGGACACATCCGTTCACATTTCATTGATGTGTGTAACAGGGGTTCCCTCTGCTGGTGACAGGATCATACACTACAAGATGTGAACCATGTTAACATTGTCAACATTTTTTAAAACATATAACTATTGATGATAACCTCTTCTATAGTTGCGTATTATTTTTAGAAAAGCATAATTGTAGGCTATCCATCCATTTGGTACCAAAACTTTTAAATCTTTTAGATGTCATGGACCCCCAAATATGATCATCCTGGTGCGATGGACCCCCATCCTAAAATTTAAAAGGATGTGAAAATAAATATGTTTTTCTACTCATTATAATATTAATTAGACTACTGTGCCGTACAGATGTATCGTTTACGTATTTATTTTTAATCGATTTATTTTGATCAATGTTTTATTTATTGTATTACATGTATTTGGTTAGTTTAACATTCTTATAAATTTAAAATAATATATTTTTTATTTTTTTATTTTTCATGTTCACGCCGTTTTGTCGAATTTTCAAAATCCCAGAACGCAGATTGAAATACATAATAAAACCGAAAGACTTTTATTTTGAAATCTCACTCTGTCATTGCAGCTTACGGCTTCACATGCGCGAGGAGTCGGGCGCAAAGATTTCCCGGGATTTTGGGGCCTTATCAGTTAGAAAACAAGTAAGTAACTATGTAATATTATTATTTTTTTAATTGTTTTTGTCATTTGCATTAATAAACCTTATGACAACAGAGACGTTCCGTACGTTAAACAATACAAGGTTTACTTTAATTTCACCCTCATAATCATCACACACTGCTAGAAAGTTGCTAATTGCTCTAGCATCCAGACACAGGTTAGCATAACAACTTGTGTATAATAAACGTCAGTTCATTTGAAAGTATATTTTATTGACAGAAGTTTATGAAATAAGCCTTTTTGAACGTCTCGTGGTAAAATTCACGCAGGCTAAGTTAATGTTGCTGGGGATGAACTCAACTATTTACCAATAACTATTTGATTTGTTGTTACTTGCTGAAGAATTGATTTGTTTTAAGCGAATAAGCAGTTCAAGTGTACATATTTACATTAGATTTAACGTTATCTAGTGCAGGGGGTTTCAACCTTTAGAGACCCATGAAAACCATACATGTTTTATATATTTTCTCCGTACTAAACCTGCTGTGCTTTGGTGGTGGAAACCTAGGATCTAATGTAGTACATGTCTGGGTCATACAGTGTTTTAGATGAGCTTTTCGTGTTGTTTTGTCTTTCAGCTGACTGTCATATGCTGCTGTAGAAGCTGAGAGAGAGAGAGAGGCATCATTGATTGACACAGAGAGCGAGGCCGGCCACAGGATGCCGCCTGTGTCTGAAGTGGACACGGGTCCGGTTGAAGAAAGCTCCGGAGGTCTTGAGCGTTCAGACTGTCTTTGTCCGATCTGTCTGGACATATTCCTGGAGCCGGTCACTCTGCCCTGCATGCACACGTTCTGCAAACCCTGCTTTCTGGAAACCGTGGACAAGTCCAACATGTGCTGTCCACTTTGCCGCAAGCGTGTGTCCACTTGGGCTCGACTCAACAGCCGGAACAAGACCTTGGTCAACATGGAGCTGTGGAGACGCATACAGGACGCTTTCCCCGCTCAGTGCGAGCGGAGAGTGCAGGGAATCGATGATTGTGATGATGCTGGTATGGAGCGCAGCTTGATTGATGTTCGTAGTAATGCATATTGCCTTGATTAATTGCTTTTTTTTCCTCCCCAGTGCTGATTTCGAAGCCTCGAGTATGTCAGCCAGGAGAGCTGAGGAAAGAGTATGAGGACCAGATCAGCAAGGTGAGAGATTCATCATGGTCTCCCTGTTAAGATCTCACTGAATGGCAGGTGGGCCTCCATGAATGCACATCACAGACTGCAATCACATGTTTACATTGTTGTTCTGCCAGCAACACAATAGTTTTTGTTTGTGTCCAGTCCTTCTCAGAGCAGAATGCTGCCGTCCAACATTGCTGCAATTAATTTTTTAAAGATGCACATAATATTTATAGTAGGGATGCTTATATTGACCGTTAACCGAAAGTAAGAATTTTGACCGATTAATACTATCAGTTAAATGATTTACAACGTTTATTTATTTTTAAGTTTTTTTTTTTTTTGCTTAATGGTTAAAGAAAAATATGCTATATTTGTTAACACATGCAACCACACATGTCTACATGCAACCATACATGTCTGTGGGACCATTTTGACAGAAAGGGCGGCGAAGTTACTTGCAAAATATGCTACGTGGTATTAAAATACAGCAGTAGTACAAGCTCCTGACCGATGGAAAGCAAATGAAAGGCGCTTCCCGAGTCTGGCCACTTTAGCGGGGCCTTATCTCTGTGATTCTGGGACATCAGTGCTATCTGAAGCCTTGTCGTGCGCATTTGAGAGTGTGCGACCCCATTCCACTTGGCAGTGTGCACGGCAAATTGCGTAACTTAGCAACCAAAGATGCACAAGTTCAAGGCCAGTGTGGCCGAGCATGACGTCTCATCACACCGGCACCTAGTTTGTGTCAGGTGCTTATTTACTAAATGAGCCAGCAATAGCAGAAAAAGCCATTTTAATGAGAAAAAAACAACAACCAACGTTCAATAAAAATGTTCATCAAACTAATTGAAAATGTTGAGGAGATCGTTATTTTAGTTGTATACATGTTCTCACATCCATATATTCTGTCACAAGTAATACTGGGTTTTACACGATTCTTTCGTTGTGTGGTTTTGGTCAAGTTTACTAAAGTAAACATTGTCACGTGTGTACTTCTTCTTTATTGAACCAGTCGCCCTCTGTCGTCTCAAAGAATAGCACTCGAGCGCGTCGAGTATAAACACATTTCCTAAGCGGACGAGGCGCGTGCGCAGTTAGCAGAGCATTTAATGCCAATTCAGTATTATAATCTTATCAGTTAACAGTTAATATTCGGATAATGAGCGGCGGTTGTTGTTCGTGAAAATTAACCGAAATTAACATCCCTAATTTATAGTTGTACACAGCCAGATAAATACTATTAAGATTTTTTTATTGTGATTACTTCAATGTGTAAATTGTTTTGCAGGGATAACTGCTTTTTTGCTCTTGTACCTTTAAAGGATAGATAACACACACAGTTTCTGCCAGTCTCATGTTAATCTTGAATACCTTTAGAGTAGTATTTCATCCTTCATATCTCAGAAGTATCTTTTAGTTTTATCAGATTTATAAAAGACAGACTCGCTGTACTGATTCTTTCCGAAAACAGTCGAGCTCCTGGAGGCGTGCCGTAACCCTCGTTGATGGGCGCACGCTCTTGTGGGAGAAGTACCCATACAAGGAATTCCACCCTTTCTGAAACTGTCTATTTGGAACACAAATACTTCGTCATACGTCCAAAAATATTCCCCCATTGCATTACTATACATTATATTCCACATTATATAGTAGATTAATGTAGTAATGTGACTGAAACTCCCCCTCACACTGTTAATGCAAGCTCTTTATGCACAGACTCTCCCGCACTTATACCGCGCTGTATATTAAAAGATAAAACCATCTAAAACGCTCTGAATGATTTAGTCATACTACTAAAACTAAATGTGATCTGGTGATTTAAATGGTGTTTGCACTTTGACTTTGATCACCTGAAGCAGAACGATAGCTGCTCCTCAATGCATTCAATCGTAGTTCCAATCACAAGAAAGCTTATCAAAATGACTATTCCCAAACTGTAAATGGTTATTCATCCAAAAATTTAAATCCTGAATTTACTCACGCTCATGTTGTTTCCTTACGTCACTCATGCCTTTGGACGTCCGTGTTTACTACAGTGTAATTTGTTGTAAATCTGCTCATCATATAAAGCCGTCGTGTCTCTTCAGAAGATTTGGATCAGACACTCAATTGGTTATTTTTACGATGCCTATATGACATTTTTTGAATATTTTAAGTTTTAGACGATTGGACTTTAAATGGAGGGACAGAAATCGCTCGGGTTCAATAAAAATATCTTCATTTGTGTTTGGAAGATTAACAAAATCTTATATGTTTGAATTGACATGAGGGTGAGAACATGATGATAGAAATTACATTTTTGGGTGAATTAAACCTTATAAACACAGTAAGCTAAGCATTATATCGCAAATCATATCGTTTACGCTGCATTCACACGGGGCTCCAACATTCACGCTTGACGGGGGGCATGGCTGAAGCTTGGCGCTGATGCAGCCACAGCCAATCACACGTCTACTCTAGGGTTGCTTGAACGCAATTGGCTAGCGTCTGCTCTAGAGTATTTGCATAGGGCGATCTGATTGGATGATGCCTGCGTTGGTGCTTGAAAAGTTGATACATTTTCAACTCCCGCTGCTTGCAACTCGAGTGAAGCGACGGGACGGAACCCACAATTCAGTTTGGCAACGCATGACATCACCTATTCAAAGTAAATGAGAAGCTTGAAAGGGATAGTTCACTTTGAAATTAAATGTTGATATGTTTTAGCTTACCTCATGGGCATCCGAGATGTAGGAGTATTTGTTTCCCCAGTAGTTTCAATTTTGATCATTTTAGGTCAAACCGTTCTTGTATGAGCCTCACATAATGCAGGTCTATGGTCACCACCTCAAAGAGCATACACAGAGAAGTCCAAATTAAACAATCCCCCATCGTAAGTACACACTGATGGCCTAAGACACGAAACGAGCGGTTTTAGTGAGAAAACGAACAGTGTTTATATAGTTTTTACCTCTTGTACACCACTACGTCCGACTGATCTGAGGGCGCGCGTGCGTGTTTCCTGTTGTGACATTCGTGCGTTCTGGCTTTAGTCTGCGCAAGCGCGGAAAGCGCCGGAAGTGGATTTGCTTGCGAAGTGTTACCTTTCACTGTGAAGATCTAAACATATTTAGACGTACAGGACATCGCAATGGAAGAAGATTTCGATATATTAACAGACAACGTTGAATTTTTTTCACAACCATATTTATTTGAACCAGAATACACTGATCAAGAACTCTGATCAAGCGATGGAGGAAGCATCCGCTGCATCAGCACGTCTTCAAGCCTCAGAGAGACAGAGATCTCTTCAAAATTGGTGGTGTTCTTGTAGCAAGTGTTGTGAGATGCCAACAGAAGTGGAGAGCATATGTTGTCACAGCGTTTTGCACGTTGTGTTTAGTTTGCCACTTTTCGCGCTTGCGCAGACTAAAGCCAGAACACACGAATGCCACAACAGGAAACACGCACGCGCATTCATTAAAACGATTCAAACGTTTTTTTTTTAATGATTCATTCAGGTTCATTAATAGACTGCAGCCATTAACATTTCATCAGAAATTACATGTCGTTTTATTTTGTCTTTTCAGAATCGTAGGGCAAATCGTGATCTCAGTTAAAAAGAAAAAAACCTTGATTCTTGGTTTATCCAGAATTGTGCAGCTCTGAACGCTCTCTGTCCACACTAGCGTTTCTAAGTGTTTTCCAAATGTTGCTCATCCTCACTGAAGTGTTAAAGAGCACCTATTATGGCATTTAAAATGTTCCAAATATTGTTTTAGACGTCCCCAACAACAGTTTTGCATGCATGCAATGACAAAAAAGACTTTAGTTTTCTTATAATATGCATTTATTTTTACCTGTTTTGACAGCGATTCTCAAATGATTCGTTTAGTGATTCACTTTTCAAAACCCCGCCTGTACGTGACGCTAATCTGCGGTGATTGGTCCGATGACCCAGTCAGTTGTGATTGGTATAGTCTGTGCAGATATTTTCGGAAACGGAACACCCATCACCATAAATGGTTTTCGATTTAACAATTTTAAACGCATATAAAGTGTATGAATAAACATGGCATCAATTTTACCCTATCAATTCGAGCCTGAATATGAAGGGGAAACGTCTGGAGATGCGAATGATCAACAAACTCAATCACAAACACCACGACTGGAGCAGGATATTTCTCAATGATAAGCATCAATGTAACGTTAGTTGTCACTTCAGGCCAACGGAGCGTTAACTCGATGCATAAACATAACGTTTTTACCAAAAAATAAATAAAAATGCAGTAACGTTACAACGAGGTATGATTCTATTCTTAAAGAACTCAGAAAACAACAACAAACAATTAACATATCTCAATACAATTGTCATTGAAGACCTAGAAGCTAAACGGTGCTTACACAACAAACCAAACAATTATTAAGCATGCTACATAAAACATAAAAGCAACAATTATTAATAACACTTACAGTTTGTGATACGGAGGAGGAAGCTGATGCAAATACACTTGGAACTGAACCTTTCTTCAATATCAGCCGGCTCGCGAATCCAAGTTTAATTGTATTTAAGTTGTTAAAGCAATCGTCTTCAAAATGGCGTGAACAAAGCACAAGGCTCGGACTATACTCCTGTGGTACAGTTGTATAAATGAACTGTAGCCACTTAGTCTTCAAATGCTCAGATGAAAAAAGTGTGCTTTTGAGTCGCACTTCAGAACACAGCGTCTCGTCGCCATGATGTTTTCTAGTTTTCACTGGCGTGTGCAATAAGTCGCCGTATCGTATTCAAATAACTTGACAAGTTGACGTCATCTAGTCAGAGAAAAAGCTTCGGTCTTCTAACGATTCATAAAAATGACTCAGTGCACCGTATATATAAAGTTATTGTCTTTCAAAAGTAAGATTTGACTCTGTCATATTTCAAACTTTGCAGGATGTTTTTGTTCACTTAGATCTATGTTACGCACTACATGAAAGGTACATTTCAAAATTCCATGATAGGTGCTCTTTAAATATTCTTCAATCACCTTACTCTGTGTGCGCATCTCACGCTATTCTTCTGGCATAATCATTTTACTAGCAAAACATCTGCGTATATATTGTCATTTTTGCAGACATTATACAAATGAACAAATGAATAGCCATAGATATTAGTTGTATAATATGCGTGACTAAAGGTGTGTCATGGTTTTCGAACACTGATATCCATATCACCCAGGCCTAACGGAAGGCCAAAACAGGGAGAAAAAGATAAGTGTGGACAAGGCCTATGGAAGTTTTTACTGTCACTTTTGATTAAATTAATGCATCCTTGCTGAATAAACTGTTAATTTATTTAAAACAAAATCTCACTGACCACAAACATTTGAAGACTTATTTAAAAAAATAACATTTTCCTACTATGATTTCATGATATGTTTTTTCCCCTTGTATGTGCATTGTCAATTTTAGTGCAAGAACTTATTGATGTTTTGTTGTTGTGAAGGGTGGCTGTTATCATCTCATCTCATGTTTTGAACAGCTTGTGGAGGAGAAGCGAGCTCTGGAGGAAGCTGAGCGGAGAGCCAGTGAGGAGTACATCCAGCGCCTCCTGGCTGAGGAGGAGGAGCGTATGGCGGAGGAGAGGAGACGACAGGAAGAGCAACAGCTGGAGAATGATGAAAAACTGGCCAGACTGCTCAGCCAAGAGCTGGTGAGGTCACGTTAAATATTAAAAATAAATCATCCACCTGCCGCCCACCCACACCTATGATTTTCACAGTCTGCAAATTAGTGTCTGATGACAAAAATAAGCTTTACACACATTCATATTTCCATTATGTTGGAAACCTTTCTTATCAAAATAATTTCTGTTAAGCTTGTGTATATTTTTAGTTAAAGCTGTTAGGTTAAGCGATTCTGTTTTCCCTGTTTTATATAATGAGCACTAGGAGGTGTACTAGGCATATGTTTTCCTTGATTTGTTTTCCCTGTTGAAAACAAAAGTAAAAGAGTGATGCACGTTTGTTGCATTTTACCATGAAATGAGAGTTCAGTGTCTTATAAAAAAACAAACACATCATGATGATTTCTCTCTCATCCACCCGCAGTGAGTCTCTCCGCCCAACTCACGGATTATCCACAGCGTTCGCAGATATAACCATTATCCACACGTCACTACTTCGTAATGTTTACACACTGGAGCATTGACTGCATTTGTCAAGCTCAGCCTTAAGCTTTGTTACACAATGTTGTAATTTATGCGAATATAAGTTCATCAGTAAATACAAACTAAAATGGGATGTCAAACTAGCTGAACCCTTGACAGCATCATTTAGAGTTTTTTTTATTTTTTTATTGTACTCATTATTAAAACATTAAATAATGTTTAAATTTAAAATGCCCCTATTATGCTATTTTAAAGGATCCTATATTTTGAGTTCTTCTCCTGGTTTACATGCATCACAGGTCAAAAAACACTTTAATTTCCTCAAAATACATGGCAGCATCAGCTCTTTTCTCACAGTGTCTGAAACGGTTCAATGAAGAATTCAATCTCTAAACCCCTCCCTTCTGAGAGTCTACTCTGCTCTGATTGGTCAGAAGGTCCAGTCTATCGTGATTGGTCTACTCTGCTCTGATTGGTCAGGTGACCCAGTCGGTTGTGATTGGTCTACTCTTCTATGATTGGTCAGGTGACCCAGTCTGTTGTGATTGGTCTACTTTGCTCTGATTGGTCAGTTGACCCAGTCTGTTGTGATTGGTCTACTCTGCTCTGATTGGTCAGGTGACCCACTCAGTTGTGATTGGTCTACTCTGCTCTGATGGTCAGACTGCAATTACTGACGACTTTTTTTAGGGAGTTCAGAATCTGTTCTTTCTTTTGGCAAGAAAATGCTGCTATCGGCCATGATGTAATGCTATTTTGTGCTTTTTGTGCAGAATTCCGGACCAATCTCTGAATCAACATGGAACGTCAAACCTACTGATGCTACGCCAGCTAAGAAGACAAAACCAAACAAAGGGGATATTGAGAAGTGAGTACCTGCCATTGAGCCCCAGTTTATCAGTAATATAACTCATCTTTTCAGGCCTGGTTATTACTGAAAGTATTGAAAGACCACAAAGAGAGAGTGGTTTCTAATGCACTCCATCCTTTCTTTATGTCAGGTTTTTGCGCCCAGTGCCTCATAAACAGCCGAGCAGTTCTGACAGCAGCCCAGACTCCTCTCTAATGGCTAATAAGGTGATTTTGAAGATGCTTTGATTATTTCCTCTTATAAATGAAATCATTACAAAGAAAATAACCTAAAATTGAGAATGCAACAGATCTGAAAGACTCAAATCCATAAATATAAGATGTCTTGGAGATCATACATGCCACATCTGGAACAGTATCTTTATTATTTTGTAGGTATCAGTTGTATTTGATTTTTAAATGTTATAAACATCGCAAGAAAAAAGTGAATTTTTGTGAAGAACGTTTTTGGTAACTGTACTTAAAGCCTGCTTTCTGTTTTAATGTGTTTTAAAATGTAATTTATTCCTGTGATCAATGCTGTATTTCCAGCATCATTACTGCAGTCTTCAGTGTCACATGATCCTTCAGAAATCGCTCTAATATGATGATTTGGTGCTCAAGAAACATTTATGTTTTTGATCCAAAACCTTTGTAGAGTAGTGTTTGTTCATGCTTACATTGTGGAAGATAAAACACATAGGCCTGGGGCCTATTGCACTAGGATAAGGGATTCAGCCGGGATACATTGATGTTCTTGTCATCTATATGCATAATTTAGTACACCGCTGTCTTGTAAACTCACCCTGAAGGCACACTCACACCAAGAACGAAAACGATAACTGTATATTAGCGGATAAATTGAGCCAGGGTCACAAAGATATCCCGGTTTAATCCCTATCCTAGTTTTGTGAAATAGGCCCCAGGTTGCACAGACAAGGCTTAGATTAAGCCAGGATTAGTCCTTAGTTAATTTAAGTATCTTTTATAAACATGCCTTAGAAGTAAAAAAAAACATTACTGGTGTGTATCTTGAGACAAAACAATGGCTCTGACATATTAAGATACGTCAGTGCAAGTTGCTTTCAGTTAAAACAGCTCAAACATGCGTTTTAGACTGGGACTAGGCTTCAGAAACTGGGGGATGCTTGCGTAGTTTAATTTTAAAGATGATAAATGTTCCTTTTTTTCAGGAGAACATTCTGAGCCCTCCAAAAACCCTCACAGTAACATCTGTGGAGGACACAGTCAAACCCGTACCTGTGCCGGACTACAACGGGAAACCTTCCACCTCCAGCTTCAATCCCAGCTGCTCCGAACAAACTTTTGTTTTTAACAGTCCTAACAGCAGCTCTTCAAAAGGAAGAGTTCAGAGATAGAGCTTCAGAGTGAAGCGGATCTACACACTAAGAGGCCTTGTGCTGCTCCACGGTGTGTGTCTCCTTCAGTCGACAGCCCTTTTCTGTCTGAAGTGGCGTGGCATGAGGAGACCTTTCGGAGTCGCTGGCAGCAGGAAGAGGAGGACCGAAGATTGGCTATGCGACTTCAGAGAGAGCTGAACCGGCAAAACGCTGTGGACCGCAGGAAGGGTTCAGCCGATAGCTATCAACTCCGACAAAAAATCGCTACAGCTTCCACAAGTACGAGCCCAGATGTGGAGAGTATGAAAAAGAACATTAGTACGTCACGGTCGACTGTGAGGAACAGCACGGGATGCAGGGACGAAGGGAAAACTGAAAAGAGACTGTCTGGAACAGTGGAATCGACCCCTGGGAAAAGCCCTGCGTCTTCTCCTTCAACAACGGTCCAGACTATCTTGAAGAAGGGGGCCAAGCAGACCACCCTTACTGAGATGTTCCCCAACATGAGCAGCTGAGTGATCCTCTGCTGCTTTGATCTGCTTTCTCAAACACCCCACAGACTTGAAACAGATAGTTAGTAGGTGCCGGGCTTTCACTAAAGGATGCCGTGTTCTGCTATCTTGTTCGGTTTCTGCTCATATCATATGTTGCTAATACTCCTTCGGTGCCTTTCCAGAGAGGTTCATATTGTAAGGTCATGATGGAATGCTTTTCGTTTTTTTAAGCGTTTATAAAGTCATGACTAGCTTAGAGTTTGAAATGGTGTGAATGCTGCAGAAGAAACTCATTTTGTAAGCATTTGCATGCATTTTCACTTTGATTGAATAAAGAAAAGATTACTTTATAAAATGTTTTTGTTGTGTTGTGTTATTTGTCTACTTTTTAAAAAAATTTAACTGTAGAGACAACAATAAACGCTAAACTGTGGCAGTCTTTGCTAACCATGTCCACAGCATCCAGAAATCAAATTAGAACTGGCTGAAATGTCTCACTTTAGGTAGCCTACCTTTCACTTTGTCTGTGTCTGTTTGAGTCTTTTCAAAGTATGTGCGAGGAAAACCGCTAGTTCAACGTGAAATCAGACATTAGCCCATTTCACACAGCAATCCCGGGAAATTGTCAGGAAATTACCAGAATAAGTTACCGGAAAATACACAAATACGCTGTTCGCACAAGCTCTGGCGTTTTACCGGTAAGAGTCCGTTCTCACATCAACAGCAAAACACCGGTAAATTCTGTGATGTCAGTCATCTTTAAACGCTGCACCGGTATCTTCTGAAGGAACTGCCTGAAGAGCTCAGAGACAGAATTGTGGCAAGGCACAGATCTGGCCATGGTTACAAAAAAAAGTCTACTGCACTTAAGGTTCCTAAGAGTATAGTGGCCTCCATAATCCTTAAATGGAAGACGTTTGGGATGACCAGAACCCTTCCTAGAGCTGGCCATCCGGCAAAACTGAGGTATCAGGGGAGAAGAGCCTTGGTGAGAGAGGTAAAGAAGAACCCAAAGATCACTGTGGCTGAGCTCCAGATGCAGTCGGAGATGGGAGAAAGTTGTAGAAAGTCAACCATCACTGCAGCCCTCCACCAGTCGGGGCTTTATGGCAGACTGGCCCGACGGAAACCTCTCCTCAGTGCAAGACACATGAAAGCCTGCATGGAGTTTGCTAAAAAACAACCAAGATGGTGAGAAATAAGATTCAAGACAGAACTTTTTGGCCTTAATTCTAAGCGGTATGTGTGGAGAAAACCAGGCACTGCTCATCACCTGTCCAATACAGTCCCAACAGTGAAGCATGGTGGTGGCTGCATCATGCTGTGGGGGTGTTTTTGAAAAAGTACAGGGATGTCCTGGATGAAAACCTTCTCCAGAGTGCTCAAGACCTCAGACTGGGCCGAAGGTTCACCTTGCAACAAGACAATGACCCTAAGCACACAGCTAAAATAACACATTAGAGTGGCTTCACAACTCCGTGACTGTTCTGGAATGGCCCAGCCAGAGCACTGACTTAAACCCAATTGAGCATCTCTGGAGAGACCTGAAAATGGCAGTCCACCAATGTTTACCATCCAACCTGACAGAACTGGAGAGGATCTGCAAGGGTGAATGGCAGAAGATCCCCAAATCCAGGTGTGAAAAACTTGTTGCATCTTTCCCAAAAAGACTCATGGCTGTATTAGATCAAAAGGGTGCTTCTACTAAATACTGAGCAAAGGGTCTGAATACTTCTTTTTTAATAAATCTTCAAAAATGTCAATAATTCTGTGTTTTTCTGTCAATATGGGGTGCTGTTTGTTAATGAGAAAAAAAAAAGAACTTAAATGATTTTAGAAAATGGCTGCAATATAACAAAGAGTGAAAAATGTAAGGTGGTCTGAATACTTTCCGTACCCACTGTACGTGTTCAAATGTGCTTGCCTAAAGGCTGAACACATAATACTTGCGTACATGCCGTCGTCGTTTTCACAGATTCATCGTTTTCACGAATTCACCTTTTTTGGGGTTTGCGCAGGGACGATGATGGCATAGTTTCAAAACTATTCAAACCTATTTCATGGTTTGCGTTCTCAGTCGAACAGGTGCTGTGGCCGTGTGGATGGGGTCTGGAACGCATTGGGGGTTTTCTGTTTTAGTTGAGGATGGTGGTGTTTAAGTGGCGCCAAATTACATAACTAATCAGTTTTTACGTAATCAATCAAAAACTTTCTTAAGCTTTTCTTCTAAAACAAAAATGTATTTTCTATTATCACTGTAAAGCTGCTTTGAGGCAATCTGTGTTGTAACAAGCACTATATAAATAAAGGTGACTTGACCAAGATTAATAAATGCTGTAGAAGTGCTGTTCAATCTTAGTTCATGTTAACTGCTGCAGTTAACTAATGTTACCGAAATTGTATATATTATTCAAATACACACCCTAAATTTAGGCAGATTTTAATTAAATATACAGATAATTAAATAGTAGATAATTAAATGTATACATTTATTATGTATTCATTCATATTTCCCCTTAATCTTAAAATTGAAGAATGCTAACGTGACTCACATCTGTCCTAAAGAGGAACGCTTCAGCAAAACTGCTGATCTGCATTGTCATTACTGGTTTGTCCTTTTTTTTCTACATAAGGATTGCAAAAGCACTGCGTTTTGAGAAGTATTATTGTCGGAAATGTCATGTGAAACCTGGGAATCAGTCCGTCAGATGATCAGTGCAGTTCGCTCTAGTCTTGCCTCATCACATTCCACTATATAAGGTATAAAACAACTCAAAGACACAGTTCCTTCCCGTTGGCTTTACTTATAGCCTGTTACGGTCTTCTTTTAGTATTTCCCATATTTTTGGTCTGAAGTTGGTTGCAGCACTTCCTGGTTGAGTCCCGTGCGTCTTATACATCATGAGTAATATTCCTCACTTGATTCTGTGACACAAAATTCCCCCAAGACTTTATAGTAAGGAATGAAATCCGAAATTAGCCAAAGAGCTATATATGGTGATTTGAATGGATTATATTTAAAGTGTGCAATGATAATTGCTTGTTAAAGGTGAAGTCAGCAAATTGAATTGAAAAAAAGAACTTCATCAAATGAATGCAGCCTTGGCGAGCATAAGAGACTTCTTTCAAAAACGACCCCAAACTGATAAGAAAGAATTTTCACGAATCAGTAACCATTTAACAACCACATATTTGATGAGTGAATATTGAAAGGGGAACATGTTCCCTTATGGTTCCCTTGAGTTGGCAATTTGACTTCTTTCAAATTCAGTAGTAACGTTTTCCAATAAAATTATTAAAATTCAAATAATTCTGCAGTTGCTGGTTTGACAGGCACAAAAATCCCCTCACAGCAGCCTGATTCATGAACTGTTGTCTGAGCTCGCTGACTGATGGAGGTCTGGTCACTTGACACGGTTCTTTACATGCAACAGAACTGCATCATAGTTTGGTCATACAGTTTGTTTCGCACCCAACCACAGAGGGACAGAGGGCCTCAGATATCAGATCACCCTACAAATTGCACAAATTGAAATTGCAAATGGGAAATGTGGCCAATGGACACACGTCATTTCGCAAAACTGCAATGGAAAGATGCCGTGGAATGTTTGGACGAGACAGCTGAAACTTCTAAAATACAAAACATGCAATAAAGTGCACTTCAAACTGCAATGGACAATTTTTCACATTTACGCCTGGTCACCTGGCGTACATAAAAGTCGATCATTCTTTAAAGATGCCGTGTTATAAGAAAAGTCACAATTGATCAAGACCTCGAAGCAGATATACACCCAGAAACACCTCATGCGTGGCCGCT
This sequence comes from Gobiocypris rarus, assembly GCA_023029165.1. Lineage (NCBI taxonomy): Eukaryota > Metazoa > Chordata > Actinopteri > Cypriniformes > Gobionidae > Gobiocypris > Gobiocypris rarus. Next base: position 18,992,554 of record CM040911.1, read on the forward strand.
CCCAAGTATAAGAGGCTTTCCTTGCCATTAATGCTTGGATAACACTAAGTCTCCTTCGTTAAAAAAATAATGTGCATTGTGCATGTATCGGAGTGGCTGCGATATATATGTAAACCTACTAACATCTGTCGTTATGTTTTTTGAATGACTTTATGCGAGAGGAAACTATTTTGTTTTAGTCGCATAACATCGGTTAAAGGAAATGCCGTCATTTTGCAATAATTTTTTATCGACACAAAAAATATTGCAAAAGTTTGGCGCAAATCTGTAATGGAAAGTGGGCTAGTGAGGCAGTTACAATAGAAATGCCATAATTTCTGAATGATTTTAAAACAGAAATGTGATGCTTATAATTTTATAAAAGCACTTAAAGGTGCAGTGTGTAGTATTTATGAGAATCTATTGACAGAAATGCAATATAATATACATAATATGTTTTCAATGGTGTATAAAGACCTTTCTTAATGTACAGTTGTGTTTTTTATTACCTTAGAATGAGCCATTTCTATCTCCATACACCGCGGGTCCCCTTACAGTGAAGTCGCCATTTTGCGCCGCCATGTTTCTACAGTAGCCCTAAACGGACAAACTGCTCTACAGAGTGTTAGCTACTCTCTACTGTCTCAGACGACAACATCTTTGTCCTGTGTCGGCCACCGTAGCTTCTCTATGTGCTTCGAAAGGGAGGGGTGAGCGGTTGCAATTCACAACCTCACCACTAGATGCCGCTAAAATGTACACACTGCATCTTTAAATGAATTTGTCTGTTAAAACTTGTGTATTATTTGAGCTATAAAGCTGGTTAAATCATCAATTTTGCAGTCAATTTGGGGTTTTAGTGTTTATGGTGTTACAACAAAGTTGTAAAATTGAATATAACAGTAAGTGATTTTTTTAAATTTATACTAAAATCATATTACCACACATTGCTTACGTCTTACATACTATTGAAAAAGTATTATCGTATATAATACTCGTTATCTTCCATTTCCTTCGTTTTTTTAAAGAAAAGGAAGGACAAGTGGAAACTGTTTTTATGGTAGGCTACTCAACATTATTGAACAATATTACGGTACTTATTATTAATCTGCAAACCACTGTAACACGTCTTCCTCTATTTTCTCTTTCAGTTTTTGTATTTGAAAGATTGTATCTGTATTCTCCATTTATAATATGTTTTATTAATAATAATAATAATAGTATTAGTAACACTGAAGTTCTCCAAAAACTTTTTTTAATGTCATTTTTGAGGCATAAGATTAGCTAACTTGGATTGATATAAAAAGACAGAGAGCACTGAGTAATAAAAAAGAGATCTTGCCATGGATGAAATAAATATTATGTGTATTATGCCTTTTTTTCAAGTCCTTGTATTTTATACACTGCTACACTACTGTAGTGTCAAGTCACATTTATATACATGGCTCTTTTATTCAATATAGATTGTTTCAAAGCAGCTTTACAGTGATAACAGGACAATGATTCAAACAGTTCATTTCAGCAGCTCTAACAGAAAATAGTGCCATTGTTCAGCTGAAGTCAGTTCTGTTGTAAAGATCATCAGTTATTAAATTAATTAATTTAATCTATAAAACAGTTGATAGTGTCAGTGTAGTTAGATCAATATTGTTGAATGTTAGAGACGACAGTGGCAAGGAACTCAAACTCCATCAGGTGACAGAACGGAGAGAAGAAGGGAAAAAAACAAAGTGATTTGGAGCCAGTTGCATAAGATAATAAGTATTCTTACTTTTCTGATTCAAATTAGACCGTTCAATCTTTGTATGTAACTGACTTTAAAAGGTTACATCCAGTCTTGAAGAAATAATTTGATGACTAACTTTTAAGACCAGTCTAAGCAATTTATGCAACCGACCACTTCTTGATTTGTTGTTTTGATTGATTTCACATCTGCAGTGTTCACGGTCATATCCTACTTATTTCCATAAACAAATCAGTGTCTGGCTCAGTGTTAATTTCGTTGACGAATAATTTTCGTCATAATTTTCGTCAACAACCTTTTTTCACTGACGAAAACGAGACGATAACTAAATAAAAACTAGTGCTGGATGACAAAAACTATGATTTAAATCTTCTGTCATTTTCACAACGAATAAAACGAGACGAAAATGTCAGGGAGGGACGATTAGGGAAGAGATCCAGTCAGAACTGATGTCCTGTGTAACAGATGCGCACATTTGAGTTGTAACCATGGTTGTAACGTGCGGATCTAACCGCGGGAAAACACGGCGCTGTTGAGCTTCTCCAGGCTCACGCATCTCCATTACAGCGCTTCAGAGCGGCTCAACCAATGAATAGCACACATTTATATAATGCAATTGTTTATGAATTAATGCTGATGAACAAGGACAATATTTACTTTACGATGTGTATATAGTAATATGCTTTAGTCGGTTGTAACGATTTTATCTCCCTCATCTAAACTTGAAAGAGCAGCTGCAACTGCAATAGTGAGGTGTTTCAAAATAAGAGTACCGGTGAATTCCGAGCTTGTTTAGAATTAAGAGTCACGCATTATATATTCGTTTTTGGTTACATAATAAACTATATTTAATTTCATTCCCATTTAATTCATAGTCAGGAGGAAAGACCAGTATTTGACACATATTCAATAATGTATCAGGGTTATAATAGTTTCATAAAACCATTAAAAATCTCCATTACTTAAATAAATAAACAAACTTGAAGCTTTAGCTTAACCTGATATACTAACTAAAAAAGAAATACAAAGTTATAAAAACTATATAGATGTTTTTTTTAAAAAAAGAAGTTAATTGAGCTCTCTTTCGTGTATTTTTGTCAAACACAATGATGTCACAATGTCAGTTCAAGTAACAGTCGGTTATGTAACGCTTAAATACTCATTTAATGCATTACAATTTTACTAAACTCATTAGATTTTAGTCGACTAAATCTACTGTAGATTTAGTTGACTAAAATCTTTTGATTTTTAGTCGACTAAAACTAGACTAAAACTAAAAACAATTCAGGTGACTAAAATATGACTCAAACTAAATGGCATTTTCGTCAAAAGACTATGACTAAAACTAAATCAAAATTTGCTGTCAAAATTAACACTGGTCTGGCTGTCATTGGATGATATAAGGTTTCATTTGGTAACATTAGTTTAGTTAACATTAGTACCATAAACTAACAATGAACAATACATCTAAAGCATTTATTATTCATCTACATGTACAAATTAAATCAAAAGTTGTAAATGTTAACATTAGTTAATGCTCTTTGAACTGTGACATGAACATTACTAACATTATCAAAGGTAAATAAATGCTGTATTACTTATATTAGTTCATGTAAACTAATGCATTAACAAATTAGACCTTATTGTGAAGAACTTGTAAACACAAACTGCAGTGTTATTCATTTCGGTTTCAACATCCTCAGCTGGCAGTGTCTGTGTGTGTCACAGAAACGTGGGTAGGAAACACTGTACGCTGTATTTAAGCAGTCAAGGTTCCTCATCCTGGAAGACTCGAATGCTCAATCACGGCTGGAGACTCTTCTGAGCAGAGAGATTGTCATCCTGAAACTATATTCAATCTACATTCTTTCAACAGGTAGGTGTTCTTCATTATTTCCAGAAAGTACAATATGTTGATGCTTGAGCATACAAATACGGGACTGTGCTAAACACGTGCGTGAATTTGAGGAGAACTGACTGCAGACAACATTTATGATGACGCTGCACACTGTGCTTAAAGTCACACAACACTGATAAAGTGGATTCAGCAATGACAAAATGAACTAATGTCTGATGTTGTGTACATGCAGGATCCCTGTGCTGAGATGTGTGTCGGTCACTGCTCCAGGTGTGTGGGAATGGCTCTGATCCCTATAGCCATCGTCTGCATGGTGGCAAATGTGCTGCTGCTGTTTCCAGACATGAAGTATCAGTACCTGACAGAGCGGCATGTGACCAGAGAGGCCATGTGGTGCTCCGGTATATGGGCATCAGGCTTTCTGGTGAGTTTTCATCACGCATGCTGTGAAGCTTTTCTAATCCTTTATTGGTTGTAGGAGATCGGATATCGTTTAAAAACATGGCATTTATTTTAATATTTATAATATTTTGGGTGTTTTGTATAATATTTATAACTTTATTGCATGTTTTGTATAATACCCTGTCTCCGGTTCACCACTGTTCCTTCCTCGGAGCACTTTTGATAGATACTGACCACTGAAGAGTGAGAACACCTCACAAGAGCTGCAGTTTTGGAGATGCTCTGACCCAGTCGTCTAGCCATCACAATTTGGCCCTTGTCAAACTCGCTAAAATCCTTACGCTTGTCCATTTTTCCAGCTTCTAACACATCAACTTTGAGGACAAAATGTTCACTTGCTGCCTAATATATCCCACCCACTAACAGGTACAGTGATGAAGAGATAATCAGTGGAGCTTCACTGTCACATGACGTAATTGTATTTTAAGTCAAACGGGATTGGTCTGATGACTTGTGTGTTTTGTCAGGTGCTTGTGGCTGCTCGAGGCTTTACAACACACTACGAAAAGAAAGGATGCTGTTATTTTACTGCTGAGGTAAGAGAATTGTATGTTTTGTGCATTCTCATTTTTAACCATGATCAGAATAATTGATTAACATAATGATGCTTTGAACAAATATCCTGTCCTAATTACGTTCTTTGGGGAATTTCTTTGCGATTTTTTTTTTTTTTTGAGAACTATCCTGAGTTTTCTTGTCATGTGTCCAGGTTTTGCGTAAGTTGGGGTACACATGTTTGGCTATTGTGGCCGCTGGGTTGTGTTTCGTGGTCAGTGGGACGGGGCTGGCACTGGGACCCCTCTGTTTACACAATGGCACTGAAGGCCTAAGGTGGGAACGGCCATTAAAACAAGTCAAAAGTGGGTGAGTAAGGCCTGAGATTGTAATATTATTTCACTGTTATTTATTCAGATGTCAAAATCATAAACATTGGTTTAGTTTTGTTTCACTGAGAAACAAATCAGACGTGAAACAAACCTGATGTGGTCAACAGACTTTTGTACGCTCACAAATTAAACATTAAAGCATTACATAACAAAAACCTGTGTTAAGCTGATTTTACTACATGATATCAAAACTGTGGCTTAGCGTGTTAGCTTTGATGCTATCTATGTGCCAGTGTAGACTTCTGTGCCTCTTCCTACATTTATGCTAAACTCAAAACATCTACCAAAACATACACCTCACTGCCATTTCGAGCATGAAATGAAAGAGGCCGTAAAACAGCAACACTTTTTATTTCCTTTCACACAAAATTATGCTTTTATTAAATATAATAAATACTTTGTGTTGTTCTTTGCACAATATGACCTCAAGACATATTTTTAGTTTTTTACTATAGTAGGGGTGAGCAGGGCACAACCTAATGGAGGGTTAGTTGTAACACACTTGTTCTAAATACTTCCATGACGAAACTTAGTATATTTACTAGCTGCCATATCAACACTATATACAGAAACAATTGTGCCAAAATTCAGAAAACTTTGAAAGATATCACTGAACATTTATTTAACCAAAGCAAGCATACATTTCTTACTTAAGTTCATTTTTATTCTCTGTTTTTTGTATTTATTTAAAATGAGACAAATCTGATATTGTTTTGATGTTATGGGCCCTATCATACATCATAACCCTAACCCACCCTGCACTGTGGCAGTAAGCGTGGTGCAGTTTCAGCCTGACGCAGTTATCATTTTCACGTCCAGCTTCATGTTGTTTAAATATCAAATGCACTCGCGCCCATCTCTTCACCCATGGGCGTGCTGGTCTGAAAACCAGGTGTGTTCAGGAGCATTGTTGGTGTGCTGCTATTTTGAGGAACTGAAAACCACTGAGCCATTGACCAACACAAACCTGCTCTAAAGTCAATAGTGCAGTATTAATTTTATTTTTACTAATGCCCCTTTAAATAACACACAAAATACTGCGCTATTGACTTTAGACCAGGTTTTTGTTGGTCAATGGCGCAGTATTTTTTGTGTTATTTAAAGGGGCGTTAGTAATATAAAGTTCAGTGCCCTCACGCATAATAATATTTCATGTAAATAAATGATAAGCATGTTCCTCTGTGTCTGTTAATGCAGAGAGAAGCTTTATCTGTATGATCCGGAGCGTTGGGCATCGGCCTGTGTGGAACCTCGAGGTGTCGTGATCTGGAATATTACTCTGTTCTCTGTTCTCATGGCAGCAAGCGGCCTTGAGCTCATCTTCTGCATTCTGCATCTCCTCACCGCAATACTGGAGTTCATGTGTGGACCGAGCTTCTGCAAGAATAAGGTAACAGTTGATGGACCCTTTGACTTCAATAGTATACTAAACTAAACATACTAAAGCATTTTTTTTTTACTAAAGCATACATACTAAAGCATTTTTTTATAGCAATTTTAAATTTTCTACAGCATTTAAAAACACTAACCACTTGTTTTCGTCTTTTTAGGTTGTTCCTGCTTGAAATGACTGTTCATCTGCATGTGAGAATGACTTTTTTTTGTGTGTGTTAAACTGTCAGCTATGACTACTGGACGTATTTTAAACCCAGAGAAAAAAATAGAAATGAGAAGTGGATTAAGAAAGTCAATTTTCACATCCATGAATCTTGTACTACACAGTCATCACATACGTCTGTGTGCCTGTTGCTCAGCTGGTTCAGCACGATGCTGGACAAATATAAATAAGCTATTTCAAATATATATGTAATTAATAAATTGTGATATATTCTCAGAATGCACTTTAATTTGTATGCCCTGTAGGAATGTGTGTAATTTAATTTATATGTAGTAAAATACAGGGTTTATATAGTTTTGTTAATACTGAAATGCTGAGTGTTAATATATGTCCTATTTATTGTTTGATTTCTTCATGATTAAAATGTAATTAAATGAACAATTCAGTGTGTAAAAGAATGCATAATTTATTAAATTTATTTTAATACAAACAAAAAAATCAAAAAAGCACACTTTAAGGACAAAAAAAAAACATTTCACAAAAATGCTTTTGATTTATTACATGGCAGATTCTGTTTATAATTCAGAAGTACTGTGAAACTGTGTTGTCATAAAAACAGAAAAACCCGAATTCACAGGCATCTGACACAATATTAGTCTGGACACGTCAGAATCATGACCTCAGCATATTTAAAGCTGCGTGGGAAAGAGAAAACTCTGTTTTTAGAGAGAACTGCTTTTATCCTTTAGTGGCCACAAGAGGGCCACATATTTCATTTCTATCCTTACACCTCTAACAATATGTCTGTGGATCCCCCAAAGTAGCCAAGTGATGTCCAGCTCCCTGTCTGAGTGGAACTTCATTTAAGTAGGTTTAGAGATAGGGTTGTGTAGAATTAGGGCGTGACAGGGCCTTCAACCTTCACCCAAAATAGTATGTATTGTTGTATATTTTTGCTATATAGGCCACAAATTGTCAGCGGGTATTAGTACAGTCATCATATAGTCTTATGTATGATTTTATTTTTATTATTATTATAAAAATAGAAAAAAATTAAGTATAGATGCCTACTTTAAAGGATTCGTTTACGTTTTTATTTCTGCTGAAGCCATCAATCTTCTTTATATTAAATCATAAATACAATTGTTTAAAAATGGAATTTGTGGTGAAAAACTACATTAACCATGATGCTTCAGAAAAGTGCACCAATCAGATGCTGTGTTCGAAATCGCCCACTATACCCTTATTCACTATTTCCTACTTTACTAGACTAATATAGTCCACTTGAAGGAGTGAATGAAAATGAGTGAGTGAATGGATGGATGAGTCAGCTGTGGGTGCCATCTTTGGGTCAGACACTGGGAATTCATTCATCTCGAGACTCTCGCAGTGTATTATGGGTATTATCTGGTCGTTGAGTGTACATTGTTTGCACATTTATGGCAGTGCATTATTGAATGATATATTTTGCAATAAACTTGATATACACTATTATTGCCAAAAGTATTGGGACACCCCTCCAAATCATTGAATTAATGTGTTACAATCACTTCCATGGCCACAGGTGTATAAAATCAGTGTGCGGAGTCAGAAGTCGGCAACTGCAGAGTCAACAGCTACAGACCTCCAAACTCCGTGCAGCTTTCAGATTAGCTCAAGAACAGTGTGTAGAGAGCTTCATGGAATGGGTTACTGGCCGAACAGCTCATCCAAGCCTTACATCACCAAGTGCAATGCAAATCGTCGGATGAGTGGTGTAAAGCACGCCACCACTGTACTCTAGAGCAGTGGAGACGTGTTCTCTGGAGTGACCAATCACGCTTCTCTGTCTGGCAATCCGATGGACTAGACTGGGTTTGGCGGTTGCCAGGAGAACGGTACTTGGCTGACTGCCCCTTCCTGTTCCAACATGACTGCACACCAGTGCACAAAGCAAGCTCCATAAAGACATGAATGAGTGAGTTTGGTGTGGAGGAACTTGACTGGCCTCAACCTGATAGAACACCTTTGGGATGAATAAGACATCAGCGCCTGACCTCACAAATGCACTTCTAGAAGAATAGTCAAAAATTCCCATAAACACTCCTAAACCTTGTGGAAAGCCTTCCCAGATGAGTTGAAGCTGTTATAGCTGCAAAGGGTGGGCCAACTCCATATTAAACCCTATGGATTAAGAATGGGATCATTAAAGTTAATGTGCATGTAAATCAGGCGTCCCAAAATCTTTTGGCAATATAGTGTATATCGATCAGGCATAACCACGGACAGGTGACGTGAATAACACTGATTATCTCTTCATCACTGCACCTGTTAGTCGGTGGGATATATTAGGCAGCAAGTGAACATTTTATCCTCAAAGGTGATGTGTTAGAAGCAGGAAAAATGGGCAAGCGTAAGGATTTGAGGGAGTTTGTCAAGGGCCAAATTGAGATGGCTAGACGACTGGGTTAGAGCATCTCCAAAACTGCAGCTCTTGTGGGGTGTTCCCGGTCTGCAGTGGTCAGTATCTATCAAAAGTGCTCCGAGGAAGGAACAGTGGTGAACCGGCGACAGGGTCATGGGTCTTTGATGCACGTGGGGAGCAAAGGCTGGCCTGTGTGGTTTAATCAAACAGAAGAGCTACTGTAGCTCAAATTGCTCAAGAAAAAAAGGCTGGTTCTGGTTGAAAGGTGTCAGAATACACTGTGCATCACAGTTTGATGCGTGGCTGCATTGCATATATTAGGAATGTGGTCATTATGTCTTGATTCTCCCCTATGGTATAAATGAATGGAAAAATTACATCTGGAACCAACACTGCTGAAAAAGCATGCAGGCACTAATGCAGTCTCTGGCGAGTGGACATGACAGGATGCGTGATGTCCTCAGAGATTGTGATTACAATGCTCTCTATGTTGTTTGTAAAGAGATTTGAGTAACATTTGCTTATTAAGGCGTTCATGTACTGTAACATGTCTTTGTAAGTCTTTGTTTGGTGACTATTACGACACTGATGAATAGAGTTCACAGTATAGAGTTATACGAGATACTTTAAGTGCTGGTACACAGTTTGTGTGTGTTCACTGAGCATTACTGTCTGATTAATGTAATGCTAATGTCAGTGAGTCTTTATTTGGTGGAATACATCGTTCTTGTTGTCTTTGACATTATGTATATCAGGGGTTTGTGTAACATGAGTTTAATGAAGAGCAGTTCCACTTTCATATGAAGAAGTCACACTGCGAGTTATTGCAAAACACTGTGAAACCAAATCAAATTTCGTATTGTGATGAAAATAAAAGACCATATGTGTCTCTTCTGTGTGTGCAGCATATATGATTATAATTATAATTGTTCTCCTACATATTGATCATATTATTGGTATGGTGACATGAAAATCAATGTGTTTATAATTATTAAATGGCACCACCTGTAATAGGCTACAAACAATGGAAATATACAAATGTATATCATTCCACTTACTTTTCTCAAAGTGTGTATTGTGGTACTGTGATTACAGCTTTAAAAGACAACATAAAAGTAAATATATTATGTATTACGTCAAAGTATTGAACATTTCCACCGTTATTAGGCCTGTACGATTTGACAGAATTTGCACTACGCTCTTCCAGAAAGTGCTGGCTTAAAAAAAGGTTGAGTTGAGGGGAACCCCTGCTATGGATTCTCAGGATGTAATTCATAAATTTAGTCTGTCTTATTTGTCTTCTCTACTTCCTCTTTTCCTTCTTATTGTTTCTCTCTGCTGGCGTCTCCTCTGTCACAGCACTTTTCCTCTCGCTCTGTCAAACCTGCTCTACTTAGACAAGCAAACATGTACAGATGAAACTGCATCCCTCCAACACAATGTGAAAGAGACGAGCACAGGAAGCTTAAACCTGCAGACTCTCACAATCTCCAGCAATCTGATCAGCGAGTCACACTACAGTTTGCATGAGATGCTTCAAGAAAAATATATTTTTAAAAAATCATTAAAATGCAATTCACTCAGTCATGCCGTTCCAAACCCATATGACATTCTGTCTTCCATGAAAAAAAAAGAAATGATGAAGAATGTTGATGCAACACTTTTCAAGTTATTTCCTTTTTTGTGTTGCACTTTCAAGTAACTGAAAAGTCTTTTATGTGGGATGAGGTGCATTTATTTTGATCCTTGTCATACTTCCTAAAAATTATTTAACATTTGTTAGAACCTGAGATACAGAAGCGACCAAAAGGAAATTTCCCTGCGGTTTCATTTTTGTACTTTTTTTGTAAAAGAACAAGAAACTAACAGGGCTTGTGTGTATCAGGATTGCGAACTGGCGTGAGCTGGACTAACTCATGTTACCCACATGAATGACAGATTTTGATAGGTCTGATCATGTGCGCTAACCACTAGGTCATATTTCTGATCATGCATGTTCCATACGGTTTAAACTAGTCCCGTTTATACTGACTAGACAAAACATCATTCATAATTTAATGAACAACTTCAGATGCTGCTGTATGAAATGTATAAAGGGCTTAACATTAACTTTTTTGCTCACAAGTCACTGTGGCTAGTGGTTTTCCAAAGTTACTATCCACTCAGCATTTTCACTGGCCAAAATTTTGCTGTTGGGAAATTTGTAGTTGGCTACATGTAAATGACCACTGTACACACCCAAATCAAGTCTGCATGAAATGTATAACATGACAGGTCATCAGGCCTATTTAGCTCTGATAAATTTGTGGTAAAGCTCCTTGATCTAGACATAACTTTATGCCAGTCACATCAGATGCGCTATGGTTCTGTCTGCTGTGATCTTTGTTTGAAACTATTTTCTTAAATAAAAAGATAGAACAAAAACAGTCAATCACTGTATGATGAATGAATCTCCTCATTACATCTCTGCTTTGTTGTTTATGATGAGAGTGCAGATTTCAGTGAGTGAGACCAATCTAAACAAAACTCCAGCGTTTCAGCGATGAATGCCTCTGATTATTAGACATTGTTTTCATAAGCTCAACAGAATCGTTTGTGATAAATTTCAACCCGCCAAAGAGGCTAGTTGGAGTGAAATAGTGTTACACGCCACAGCTGAAATCCACCCGCATATGTCGCAATAGTATTTTGGTTGGCAGTGGCTCAGTGGTTTATGTAGGTTGTCTACAAGGCTGGTGGTTCGATCCCCGGTTCCTCCTGACCAAGTGTCGAGGTGTCCATGAGCAAGACACCTAACCCCAGCTGCTCCTGATGAGCTGGATGGCTTGCATGGCCGACACTGCCGTCGGTGTGTGAATGAGAGAGTGAATGGGTGAATGTGAGGCAAGATGTAAAGTGCTTTGGATGGCCACGGGTCTGTTGAAAGCGCTAAATGCAGTCCATTTATTTTAAAATTAATCAATTCAAAGATAATCGATACATACATCAAATGTTCTGAAGTTAAGAGTAATAAATGTATACATGACTTCAAGGAAATAGGACACATAATGCATAGCATTACAGAATCACACCAGACCCCATGCAACATATCCTTAAATACACAGACCATGAAAGAAAACTCTTTTAAATGTAAAAATGAGATCACAATTAATTAGCATTAATCAAGTCCTATAGACCTGTATTGACGACAGGAGGTAAAGACCAATTGGCCGAAGACACACCCACCATAATAAGCAAAATACCTCTAAACTCTTAAAACCCTTATTACCTTTTGTTTTACTTCTGTGAGAATGAGACCTTTGTACCAAAGGCTGAGACATTTCAAATGATACCAAACATGTATAATACTGTATGATACCTGTTCATATTAAACCATATATATTTTGGGTGAATTTCAGGTGATCTGAGCATGAGAGAGAGTGATATTTCAGTTTTTCTTTTTTAATAAATCTGCAAAAATGTCAACAATTCTGTGTTTTTCTGTCAATATGGGGTGCTGTGTGTACATTAATGAGAAAAACAATGAACTTAAATGATTTTAGCTAATGGCTGCAATATAACAAAGAGTGAAAAATGTAAGGGGGTCTGAATACTTTCCATACCCATATGTTCATGTGTAGATGGACAATAGATCTTTAGTGGGGTAACACTTTTGGAATCCAAGCCAACTTTGTCTTCTATGATATGTAGTGTTTAACCAGGATAGACTTGATCTATTCTAGGTGATGGTGATATGAAGGTGTAGTGATGAATGTGTGTGTTCAGAGTTCATGTCTAGGAGATGGTTGGAATCTAATCTATAACAATCTGTGTTGCATAATTTTGTCCTAGTGTTACACTGGGAGGCCATACTGTGAGGTGTGAATGACCTCTTCAAACCCATCTCTCAAGTCTGAGATTGTTCTAACAATTCCACTGTCCTGGCTCTGATGCAGGTGGGGTTAGGAACCTTCCCGGTGTCCATCCTCCAAGGAATTGCAGTGGTCAACCTGAGACATAAACAAATGCAGAGAGAACCACAGTTAATTTAGATTTTTTTAACATCTTCACATTCAGACATGTGGAATTGATTTTAATTGCACCATTATGTCTATTGAAATTTCAATCCCATATGTCAGATGAGACAGAGTTTCACTGACAAGATCTGAATCACTGCTGTTGTTTCAGTGCAGCGTGTGACACTCTTGCGGTCGAGCCTTCACAGTCTGCTGTGTCATGAGCATTAAAGAAACCCAGTTCTGCTGGGGAAATGTTTTCTGTATTAATCAATGATTTTATCACGCATGTCATTCATTTTGATGGGTTGATGCCCATGGCTTTACTTCAAGCCAGATCTGTGGGGAAAAAATGAGTTTCAGTGTTGCCTGCTTAGCATTTGCTGTTTTATGGTGTCGTTCACACATTTGGTTAGTGCTGATCTCTTGTGACCTGCAAAAGGCTGTGGTACTTCTGCCTGATGTTTAGCATTTCACATTCTCCTTGTAAATGTACTTCCCTGATCAGATTAAATTTTACATGGTGTGCCCCAGCGAAGGACGAATTAGTCTGCTATTATCTGTGCCACACTTCTAGTCGTGTTTAAAGGCAAAAAATAAACGCACACTCCCCCTCCCCTTTTGGCACTGGGTAGTGGACCAATGAAATCGATTGTAAAAGATCAATGTATCACCATTCTCCATATAATTAAATGTATAAACCTCTTCTGCTGAAATCTCTTATGCTAACCAAGGCTAGACCTTTCCACCTCTGCTTTGACAAAGTAGTAGCCCTACATGTCTAAATTCTATAAAAGTGATATGTTTTACCTGCAAAGTCTGCCCATCCGGTTTAAAATGAACTGTTGCATGACTTTACATCAGATATAACAAGAAGAGTTATCTGGCTTATCTTTTTCTTCTACTGCAAACCCTCAATGTTCAGCTACACTTGAAGAATATGATACCAAGAGGCCAAAGTTGATTCTTAGATTATATATTTTTGACATGATTAGCATAATATATAATGATCTGATCAGGTATTGGTAAGGCTCATAAATTGCTCTGCTCTTGAATCTCGCTCCAGCTTCTCGCCTTTACTCTTCTGGCAAGCTTATTTTACAGATATTATTTTTACTTAGAGATATTTGGTTAAAGACTTGCTTATTGTTACTTTGTTAAAGCACTGATTCTTGAGATGAGAGACAAAACATGTCCCAAACACAAAAGCCCTATTTATGTTAAAAAGTAAGAATATCAACATAATAAAAAAACTTTAAGTTACAATTAAGGGACATTTGTATACCCAGGACATTTATTTCTTATACTTTTAAATAAAAGAGGCCATTGAGACTAAGGCATAGCAGGAGGTCAGGGCGCAGCAGGCTGGGCAGATGACCAGGGTGGCGGAGGCTGGGCAGATGACCAGGGCAGAGCAGGCGGCCAGGGTGGTGCAGGCTGGGCAGATGACCAGGGTGGAGCAGGTCGGGTAGAGGAGGCGGAGGAGCAGACAACCACCAGAGCAGCACAGATGAGGTTGAAGACCCCCACAGCGGAGAAGAAGAACACCACGGCAGTACAGACGGACTTGAAGACCCCCATGGCGGAGTAGATGACCACCATGGCAGTGCAGGTAGTTCAGGGGACCATGGTGGCACAAGCAGTTCAGGAGTCCATGGCAGTGCAAAACTTTTTTGAGCAGTGCTATGGGGTCATAGCCTGGAGCAGATCTTGAATGCTGATTATGGCCTAGAGTCCCCCCTGTACTCGGGTCTTATACAGAGCCCTCTCTAGACTCTGGACAGGAGATATCACGGGATTCTGGACGTGGGCGGAAGACGTCATGGGACTCTGGACTTGGGGAGGAGATGTCACGGGACTCTGGACGTGGGCAGGAGACATCACGGGACTGGACGTCGACAGGGGCTGGGGCCCTCTCTGGACACTGGTCACAGACTGGGGCCTTCTCTGGATCAAGCAGCATTATTTAGAAACTGCTTGACATCAAGAACATTGAACTCTACGACCTGCCAGCTACTGAATCCTTGGTGATGAACCACATCAGGTGTGTCCAATGGAGTGAAGCTCATCGTTTCAGAAGGGACGTCAGCACAGAAGCAGAAACAAAAGTTGGGTTAGCTTTTCCCAGAAGAGGAACCGCCCTTTGGATATTGTCTTGACCCTAATGACGTAATGATATTTGTCATGTTCCTAGAAATGCAGTGAGTTCCTTACAATAATAATAGTTGATCATTTGCACATTGTTGTTATGTAACGGATCTGTCATGGACAATACAGCGACAACGGCAAAAGTGCTTAGTCATAGTAGTTAGTATGCATTATAGGGTTATGCACATTGTACTAATAGAAAAACATTCTCAAAAGTGATTTTGAGACACTTTACTACTAACCTCACCCAAAAAGATCAATAACAGATTTATAATTAATATCATTATGTTTTAATCATTCTAATATGCTGATTTGCTCCTCAAGAAACATTTCTTACCAATGTTGAAAAGTTTTTGCTGCTTAATATGTTTTGTGGAAACTGTGAAATACTTCCATTCAAAAGTTTAGGGTAAGATCTTTTGGTTACACTTTATTTGAAGGTGTCATTGTTACAGTGTAATTACACATTTAAGTACTGAGTAATATTAAGTAACTACATGTACTTACTATGGGGTTAGGGTTTGGTTTAGGGTTAGTTGATTGTAATCATGTATAATTTACTGTTATTACTATAAATAGTACATGTAACTTATGTAACAAAGGACACTGTAAAATAAAGTGTTACCAATCTTTTTTAATAAATAAATATAAATTGATATCTTCATTCAACTAGGACACATTCAATTGATCATAAGTGACAACAGACATTTATATAATGATACAACATATTGCTATGCTATTTCAAATACGCTTTCTATTCATCAACGAATCTTGAAATAGAACAATCACAGTTTACACAAAAATATTAAGTAGCATATAAAAACATTGGTTAATAAAAAACGGTTCTTGGCATGGGAAGGGGTGGGCTGAGCCAAACGTCTGCCTTGCCCACCCAATAAGAATTTAGGAACAGATAGTGTTAATGTGTTTTCATGATTTGTGCATTGATTAAAAACAATCTGAGGTATGCTCTGTGTTGAAAGGTTTAAGTAAGGGCTGTAGAATGCTCCAAACAATCATAAAAATAACACCAAAAATAATCAGTAGCTGATTTTTTCCCCTTTTACTTGACTTTACGTTACATACTTGCCTGCTTCAGTCCGTAGCAAAAACAGGCAGAAATATTTGCGTGCTATTAAGGTGTGAACGTGGAGTTGTACAGAGAATGCAAAGTTATGTCACATTGTTTTCACTCTGCATTGCATTTTGGGAAGGTGCCACCATATTGGCAGGATACGCTATTCGTAACAAAGAGAGTGCACAGCTTGATATTTGTTTGCATTTTTGCAATACGGCGCGGGAGAAATAATGGGGAATGGGGAAACAAAAGGAAAGGGGCTCTATCGGGAGAGACTAAATAACCGCCAAGCAGCGTTATTTAGAGAAACTGATTGACAAGGGCAGTAGTTTTTGTCTGTAAAGCTTAGTATTTTGGAAAGGCAAAAAATTCCAGAGTGCTCAGAGATGAATGAGATGTTTGAAGGTGCTCTTTGGGATCGGGAATTGGAATAAATGTAGAACAAAGGAGCAAATCCAAGGCACTCTTCTTCAAATCATTGAAAAGCACCCTGAAGAAGGCTGTCTGGGCTGCTACGCGTGGGTAGCTTTCCCCCATGTCTTTTAATTTTTCTATAATGAAATAGCCAGTCAAATAAAGGCTTTTTAATAATTTGAAGAGTGCCTTGAGTTTGCTCCTTTTAAAAACACATGAGCTTTAGACCTGAGGAAGACATCACAAGTCAGGCAACAAATCACAAGATTCAGCTGCCGTTGCTTTAGGAAGGATCGTTTGGTTTGACTTGTATTTCCACTTTCAGTTTTTACAAAAGCAAACACACGGTTCTTTAACATTCTTAGAATTAAATGATTTTTAAATTGCAGAGTTAAACTGAAATATAATGTTAAAAGCATACTACACATCTGATGTATTAAAGGATATAAACATTCTCAACCAACAGCATGTTCTGCTTACGTTGCATAAGTTGGCCTAGAAATTTAGCTGGTTTCTGTATAACTATTTTCTCAATTTTAATAAAAAAACTTTATTTTGCTACAAAATGTATTTGTTAGAGGTCCGATCTGAAGACATGAAGGCTGTTGGTTTTATGAAGCCGACTCATGGCATCACAGTTTTGTAATATACATGATGTGCCATTTCATGTTCCCCTGGTTTTGTGGTTCTTGGTTTTGTGTTTTGTGCTGCTATTTTGTTGTGTTTTCTTCACATTGTTCCTGTATTCTGTCTTCTTCTGTGTTTATGCAGCATTCACGCCATGATATAATTACTGTATCGAAATTACAACACATGACGTTCTAAAGTTACTTCAGTTACTACTAAGTTACTACTAGTTTACTTCAGCGCATATTTATGAGGCTCAGTGGGCATGACATATTGCACACAACATTACATTATATAGTTATATCTATATACACTCACCTAAAGGATTATTAGGAACACCTGTTCAATTTCTCATTAATGCAATTATCTAATCAACCAATCACATGGCAGTTGCTTCAATGCATTTAGGGGTGTGGTCCTGATCAAGACAATCTCCTGAACTCCAAACTGAATGTCAGAATGGGAAAGAAGGGTGATTTAAGCAATTTTGAGCGTGCCATGGTTATTGGTGCGAGATGGGCCGTTCTTAGTATTTCACAATCTGCTCAGTTACTGGGATTTTCACACACAACCATTTCTAGGGTTTACAAAGAATGGTGTGAAAAGGGAAAAACATCCAGTATGCGGCAGTCCTGTGGGTGAAAATGTCTTGTTGATGCTAGAGGTCAGAGGAGAATGGGTCGAATGATTCAAGCTGATAGAAGAGCAACTTTGACTGAAATAACCACTCGTTGAAACCGAGGTATGCAGCAAAGCATTTGTGAAGCCACAACACGCACAACCTTGAGGTGGATGGGCTACAACAGCAGAAGACCCCACCGGATACCACTCATCTCCACTACAAATAGGAAAAAAAGGCTACAATTTGCACGAGCTCACCAAAATTGGACAGTTGAAGACTGGAAAAATGCTGCCTGGTCTGATGAGTCTCTATTTCTGTTGAGACATTCAGATAGTCATTATTACAGAGTCAGGATTAGGCGTAAACAGAATGAGAACATGGATCCATCATGCCTTGTTACCACTGTGCAGGCTGGTGGTGGTGGTGGTGTAATGGTGTGGGGGATGTTTTCTTGGCACACTTTAGGCCCCTTAGTGCCAATTGGGCGTAATTTAAATGCCACAGCCTACCTGAGCATTGTTTCTGACCATGTCCATCCCTTTATGACCACCATGTACCCATCCTCTGATGGCTACTTCCAGCAGGATAATGCACCATGTCACAAAGCTTGAATCATTTCAAATTGGTTTCTTGAACATGACGATGAGTTCACTGGACTAAAATGGCCCCCACAGTCACCAGATCTAAACCCAATAGAGCATCTTTGGGATGTGGTGGAACGGGAGCTTCGTGCCCTGGATGTGCATCCCACAAATCTCCATCAACTGCAAGATGCTATCCTATCAATATGGGCCATATTGACATTTTAAAGAATGCTTTCAGCACCTTGTTGAATCAATGCCATGTAGAATTAAGGCAGTTCTGAAGGCGAAAGGGGGTCAAACACAGTATTAGTATGGTGTTCCTAATAATCCTTTAGGTGAGTGTATTTGATTATAAAGCACAATTATAACATAAAGCAATGTTTATTTTTTCTAATAAACTTTCTCTAATTCATTTATTTTATTCTTATCTCACATTGTGGATCTGCACACACATATGTATATGTATACATACGTTGCTACATTACTACGTTGCTTCTATATGAAGTATCTGAATAAATTCATTCATTTGACCTACAAGTAAATGGTGCTTGTAATCTCATTATTTTCTGTTTGTATAGTATTTATGTCTTGTCTGTTTTGTGTGAAACAAAAAAAAGGCAGAGATTTCCTGACATCCACAGAGAAATACGGGGGGTGGGGGGATAAGCTAATTTTCCCAGTAAAGAAGACAGCTGAGAAAGACAAACGCTGTCTTGATTCCAGGGGGCTAAGAGGGTCAGAAATCAGCAGAGCATCACTGTCCTGAGAAAACACACAAATATTCAATGCGGAGGTGGACTACAAACATGAGCTGAGAGGTCATCTGGCTTTATTTAGACGAAAGCAATATGGTGAGGAGAAATAAAGTGTAAATACGATAAACTTTTTGTGTAAGCAACACTATCAAGCTAAATCAGTCAGAACTGACCTGAGAATGCCTTTTATATTTCATATCAATTTCTGAATTAGCAAACAGCATGGACAAGAAAGTTGTGAATAAATATTTACTGTCACAAACCAACTTTAAATAACTTCTGTTAAATATGTGTTACTCAAAGTAAGCTGATATTTCCAAGTTCTGAGGTAACTTTTAGGGTATTTAAGTAGCCATAGCAACTTATTAAACAAAACATTTTACTGCGTCATTAGAGGAACACAAGATAAAGTTCCTATTTTTATGGGAGTGACAGACACTGTTCATCTGTAGTTTCAAAGTTTCAGAGCTACGGTAAGTAATGCTTTGTTTTAAATCATGTCAAACTCTAGTAGTAAAATTAAGTAAAAGAAAATAAATTAATTTACTTAATTTATTAACTTCTGTATAGGTGAAATTTAGAATACTATTGCAATAATGTTTTTTTGCAGCTTTCAAATTTTTTAATTTAAATTTAGTATAGTATTATTTTATTGTATTGGTAACACTTTAAACTTTTTATGTTGATCTCAATATTTACTAATACATTATTAAGATCGAAAATTGTGTTAAAATTAGTAAATGCACCTTGAACTAACATGAACATTTTTAATAACATTAATACATCTTAATAAATGCTGTAAAATATATATTTCTCATTGTTAGTTCATGTTTATGTATGACACTTTTTCAACATTATTTTTATATATATATACATACATACATGTCTGAAAGAATGCAGTTTCATTGTTCTCAACATAGCAAAATGTTATTAGAGATGGATAAGACACTTTTTTTGGTCTCAGGTTTTGCCACCGCATGTAGCAAATCTAGTGAGAATCTATTGAATTGACTGTAGAAGAATCAAAATAAATACAAAAAGTAATACATAAATGTGAGCATAAATGATACTCATGGGTCAATGAGGCGTGAAATAGTTTGTGTCTGTGTGTTGACTTTAATTGTGGTTAACAGTGGGGATTGTCGAAGTTGTGTAGGAGGTACATTTAGCACGGGACACATCATCAGTAGTGTGCCTATGCATCATTGGGTGTTTTGGCATTCCGACACTATACACCCTCCACAAGGGTGGCCCGCTGCAGGATGATTAGTCCTCAGCTTGTGTCCCGTGCACAACTGTTCCTGACATTCACCCTGTTGATGAAGGCTTCAGCTGGCTGAAAGGTTGACGAGTGGGAGTTTTCGAGTGATTTATGTTGCTTTACTTGGAACCCAGCACAGATCATTCAGAATGAGCCAAATCCACTGGCTATTTCTTTTTGCCACCTCTGAGACATCTCAGATGGTCTTACGCAAAGCTTGAACGTGGATTCCGAGTTTTTTCAACAGTCTGATTATAGATGATGCCACAAATCCTCAACATCACATTTCAACTGCTTTGGTGTTCCAGCCACGCTGCTTCGCTTCTGCTGCAAGCTCTGCATAGTGCAGCTTTTTTTGCTCATAGGCCACACTAAGTTCTCCCATGGTACTTTGAACTCTATGATGTACACCATCTTAAATGAGGGTGACAAGAGTACAAAGTTTGGCCTGAGGTTAGTGAGGGCGATCTTAGGTGGAAAGATTAGCTGTAGGCCAATGTCTGCATGTCTCCATGTTCCAGTTGCGGGCAATGCATAGTTGTCCTGATTCTGACTTGGAGGAAGGATTTTTGGGTGTTGTCTGCCCTTCTCTGACAAATGTTGTTGCCTTCAGGGGATTGCTTGCTCTAGGTGGCTGGGAGTTGGTTGCGCTTCGCTTGCTCTCCAAAGCTGATGCAGGGTCTTGAGGACCTGATTGTGTCTCCAGGTGTATCTCCCTTGCATGAGGCTGGTCTAGCAGCCTGTCATGATGTGTTTGAGATTTGCTGGAGTTGATACTACAGAATTAGTCAATTACAGGCCAATCTCAAATCTACCCTTTCTGTCAAAAATACTAGAATAGGCAGTGCCTTCACAATTGTGCTCCTTTTAAAAGAAATGGTACCTGTGAGGATTTCCACTCAGGATTTAGACCGTATCATAGTACAGAGACTGCTCCCATCAGAGTTACACATGATTTATACACACACATATACACACCACTTGCAGAACCTGGGGAATTTGTCCTGACTATCAGATCATCACAGCAACCACTCGTGCTCTCTCACAACACTCCACACGTTGTGAACACTGCAGACTATCAATCAAACCACCACCACACCCGAAGGACTTCAGGAACCACGGGCACCCCAGATTCTGAAGGGAGAAGGAAAGTACAATCAGTATAAAACCAGTAAAAACATATACTTTCCTCATGAACCGCTGCCAATAAAGCGTATATTGCACACGGCCAAAAGGGGCCTGTCTTTCGCTCAGTGGCGACACCAATTAACCAGCTGATGCTCGTGAAAAGTGATCAGCACAATAGCGGGCCAATAATCCAAATCACAAACAAGAAATCAATTCAACAAGAAAAACAACAAAAAATACAAACCCCAAATCAAACAAAAACAATCATACTAACAGATATAAGGGTGACACACGTAAATCCTCGTCACTGTAAGGTTACCCCCTGTCAAGGAACACTGTCATAGCACCAGTGTTGGGAACGTTACTTTAAAAAAGTAATTGGTAATAGTTACTCACTACTTGTTCCAAAAAGTAACTGAGTTAGTAACTGAATTACTGTAATAAAAGTAACTCGTTACCAGGAAAAAGTAACTATTTGCGTTACTTTAAAAAAAAAGAAAGAAAAAAGCTATAAGTCATAGAATTTTGATTTTTTTAACCAGTTTTCACAAGTCAGTTGAAATGAGTAGAACAGACCAGTGTTTGTACATAACTTTCGATATTTATTGCACGTCGACAGACAGCAAGATGTTTATCCTGCACTTCAAGTATTATCTTTGTAAGAAAAGTAAACAGTTACACCATATAAAGTGCATTTAACTCCAGCAAATTAAATCAAACTCTCTCAACCTGAGACAACTGGTCAAGTAAACAACCTGTACTTACAAGTGATTTGTTCACAACAAAAGTAAACTTTTTAACAACAAACAAGTGTGTTTAGCTCTGTAGTCTTATTCTTAATTAAATAAATCAAACTACTAATCTCAGACAACTGGTCTGGTATTTTCTTCAAAAGTACATTTAAAAGTAGTTAAAATCATTTAAAAGTTAATATAAAGTGTGTTTGCAGTAACTGTAGCAAATTAAATAAATCAAACTCTAACAACCTGAGATAAATAGTCTGGAAGACATAGGCTGGTGTATTTATTTATCTTCATTAAAAAAGTAAACAGTTTAACATGAGGAAGTGCTTTTAAAGATTGAACTTTAGCTCCTAGATATTCATCTACCCATCCAAACACTCCTTCTAAAACACTCATCTATTCATGTGTCCATCATGTATCCGACTAACCCATGTAACCTAACCATCCTACCCTTCAACCACTGTATCTAAGAAGCAGCAGCTTTTTAAACCTCTAGTCTGTCAGCCTGTTTCTCTTTGGGGTGAAGACCAGCTACCCCAGGCTAAATAGTCTCTCCACTGGGGCACTGGATGGAGGGGCTGCATTGTATTTGAGTGAAAAAAAATGTATTAGTGGGAATCCATTAAGAGAGTCCATCCCTTATGCTCCTGATTTTAAATAGTCAGCGACTTGGCTTTCCACAGAAGCAGATGTGTCCTCCTCATCCTCAAAAGAAAATAATTCGTCCTCCATGGCTGAGTCGGTGCTGAGGCAACAGGTTGATACCTGTTAGCTGGTCTTCATCTTTCGGCACTCTGCCAGCAGACTTGCCTTGGCATTGTCCTTCCTTTCCTGTGTCCGCAGCCAACGTAGTTTAAATCTGGGCAGTGTCACCACAGCCAAGACCTCCAGTCTTCAAGTCCAGGGTTTTGGAGATCAATGTCTCCAGTGTGGGTAGGAGGGTGCCATAGAAACAATTGTCCCTGAAGAATGTCAAGGGCTACTTTTAATGGCTTCATCACTGTGCAGTATTCTCTGAGGAACTGGTATTCCCGATCTGTGATGGCCTTCAAACCAAAATGGTAGGAAATGCTGTTCAGCTCGGCGATTGGGAATTCACAGACACGAGCGACAGCATCATGAAAGGAGTTCCATCTGGTCGTACATGGGACAAGGAGCCTCCTTTCAAGGACTTCATCCACGACCTCTGCAGCTACTGTGGAATGGCTGGCCTTGTTCCACAAAGCTGTGCATTTGGAGGCACTTCTGTAAACAGCTTTTATGCCTGGCCTTGAAAGTAGCCACTTGTCCACATCAGAGCATGAAATAAGGTTTGCTGTGTGCGATGCACATCTGTGGTGTGGTGGCAAAGTCACAACATCCTCTACCACATCCTCTTCCACATTCATGTCTTGTAAGGTATCATGAAGGTCGATAAAAGTCACATCATCATCATCATCATCATCATCATCATCATCATCTTCCTCCCCAGAGTCATCACCCTGAACGGGCTGGTAAACATTAAAGGCTTTAACACAATTCAACACTGCATCACCAATTTAGATGTATTCTGGCAGGCTGTACACCTGACGCATGTTAATCAGTTTAGTAGTCGTCCTTCACCAGATGGAGACCATCTGACTGTTGGGTTAGAATTCATGTACAACTTCACAGAAAAGGCACGGTTCGAACAAGAGACAGGAGGATGGTCGAACACAGCATCTCGCAAGTGAAACACCATTCAATCCGTCAAGAGTCATTAATTATTCCACGCAGATAAGGGTTACAGAAAGTCGCACCAGCCAGAGTCCTCAAAGCCTGCACAGTCTGAGAGCCTGCTGCAACACCTCCTCACCTTGCACCACTGCGATAACTAACTCACACCACGCAGTGCTCGCCATAATAAGCGTTCTGATCATGTGTCTGCTGTTCTCCTCAGCCACACTCCTAAACCCAAACACGGCGCCCCAGAAATGACGTCACATCCTGGACCCGGAATAATGCGTTTGCAAAGATGTCCGTCGCATCTCTTTTATATTCACGGAACACACCATATTTGGGCATTAACCCTATGATGGCTGATTACATCACTACAAAAGTAAATAGGTTTTTTTTTTTTTTTTTGATGATGATGATAGCACTAAGGTATTTTGGTAACACTTTACAATAAAGATGTATAAGCTAACATGAACTTATAATGAACAATATATATTTTTAGTTACATTTTATTTACCGTATATATTTTAAATTAACTACATTCCACCAGACCAACTTCTGTATTCTAATGGTTATTGTAATGGCAGTGGTATTTTGGAAAATGTCCCCATTTTGTACAGTAAAATTATACCTCTCTTCCAGCAGATAACGACCCGTCTCATATCTGGGTCACCGTCTAGCTCGATCATGGACCAGAACACAACCAATTCAACTCAAGGATCTTGTGACTTGTCTGAAATGCCAGCTCGTATATTCTTTATATCTGTATACTCTCTGATTTTTCTGGCAAGCCTGGCACTCAACAGCATTACAATATATGTGTATTTTTGTAAAGCTACAAGACAGTCCAGCATCACAATCTATCTCAAGAATCTGGTTATAGCTGACTTGTTTGTCTGCCTGTGTTTGATATTACGCATTGCCAAATATGCGAGCTCTTCATTGGAAGTTCAGCTTATCTACTGTAACTTTGGTGCTCCAGCTTCCTACCTCAACATGTACTCAAGTATTCTCTTCATGGGCTACATCGCTGCAAACAGGTATGCATGTTATTTCTTTTTCTACCTATCTATCTATCTATCTATCTATCTATCTATCTATCTATCTATCTATCTATCTATCTATCTATCTATCTATCTATCTATCTATCTATCTATCTATCTATCTATCTATCTATCTATCTATCTATTTAAAAATAATTACTGCTCCACACAGCTCCAGGTCCAAGTGCCCAGTTAATAAAGGCTTTCTGAAGTGAAGTGGCGCATTTGTGTAAGAAAAACATCCATATTGAAGTAAAAAGTTACAGTGAAAGAGTAACCCTTGAAACCTTTACACATGATGAATATTGATGAATGCAGAAGCGCAGAGGATAGAGCAAAACACTGGTCATGAATTAGAAGTCTAAAATGAGAATTTTTAAAGAGAAATGCCGGATGATATCGATATAAGAGAAGGGGGCTTGAGTTTGTTGCCCAGCCCTATCCGCGAGAGGCGTCAAAGCTTGCGTCACTCCTGTACATCGCGCCAGGGGTTACTTTTTTAGCGCAAGTCAAAATTGACCCATACAGTGAAAGTATTGGATAACACTTGGAAAGCATACCTATGGAAAGGGACGTTACAGAGACCTCATCCTGCCTGTAGGGAAGTATCATGTGGAAATGACACATATGGACTGACCATTAAGGCAGTGCTACAAATTGAAGGTCTCTGGTCCCAGCCTGTTATGCTATCTATCTAGGGTGAAGTCATTATCGGCAGTGATGGCAAAACGGGCTCTGCCATGGGAAGACAGGCTAACCAACAGGGAACCACCCTGATGGACCACCCTGATGGTTAATGTATGCAACAGCCACAGTGTTGTCCTTCAAGTACGTGCTTGCCTTGTAACAGCGTTTTGAAGTGGTGCAAAGCAAGACATACTGCTAGCAACTTGAGCCAGTTGATGTGCCAGTGCAGTCGATGCAACACGCCTGTTGCACATGGCATGCCATCCAGTGGTGGAGGAATCTGTTGGACCAACAACATCCCAAGACACTGTTTGGTAACAGGCCAGGTTGATTATCACCCAGTTCATGCCGTGTTGCCATGTCCATCTCGGGACTCGGCTGCAAATTCAGTGCTGGAGCGGTCTAACATGAAACAACCCGAGTGGCTTGACTGCGGCTGCGGATGCCGTATGCCCCAGGAGCCTCTGAAATAATTTCAGTGGAACCGTTCTCCTGCCCTTTAATGAATTCAGAGAGTTGAGGGGCATATGGCATCCGCAGCCACAGTCAAGCCACTCGGGACACCGACTGAGCATGTTTGATTGCAAATGTGCTATCAGGTTGACCAAGTCCAACTCGATATCAAGAAAGGAGAAGCATCGCGTCCCAGAGTGGGGTCTGAGTGTGCAGTGCAACACGTCCATGGCTTCACAGTTGGGCAGGGGGTGCGTGAGAAGGCATTGCATGGCACGGAGAGGGGGATGAGAGTGACAAGGGATAGCGTCGCATACTGCCATCCATGCCCTCTCGGGACCCAGAGATAGAGGAAGCTACAGAACAACAACCGCTCAGCTCCGAAGAGAAAGCTTGAGTGTGCGATTGCATACACTGTTCCTTTTATACCCGCTTTGCGAAACATACAGCTTCCTAAAATATCACTTCAGAAAGATTAAAGTATTTTTAATTTAAGTATTACATTTTAATTTTTAAGTATTTTAGGGATAATGACAGATTCTACATTGTCAAATAAATAAATAAACAGTAAACCATATTTTAACTACAATAAAAGAAAAATTAAGATTTTTTATAATTATAAAATGTATAATTTGTTATTAAAAATTAAATATATTAATTAAAATAATAACAATAGTAATAAATAATAATAATAATTATTATTATTATTAATCACATTGAAATGTGATGATAATGTAATTGTATGAATATAATTAAATGTATTTGTATAGTTGTAAAATAATGGTAAAAAATATTTTTTATTTAATATATATTTTAATAGCTATATAATAATACTGTGTATAATATACAAAGTTTACATTGACTAAAACAACATAATCAGTTATCAATATTGTGTTGTTCATCATTTCTTTGTATGAAAGACTACTTTTCAACTATTTTCAACAAACTATTTTTCAAATATATTTCAAAATAAATCTAATTATTAAACTAAATGAACCATATTGACCAAATTACTTATCTAATTACTGATCTAAAGCCCACATTGTTACTGTATGATAATCAAAATATATTCTGTTGCATTATTTTTCTGTTTAACACTGTGAAGCTGCTTTGAAACAATCTGCATTGTTAAAAGCTCTATATAAATAAAGTTGACTTGACAGACTGCCCAAAAAATTATGTCAGCACAATTTGGCATGTTTCAATAATGTCATCACAAAAAAACAAAACAAAAAAACAAACAAACAAAAAAAAACACCCTAAGCACAACTACGCAATATGCTTGTAAAAAAAAAATATATATATATATATATATATATATATATATATATATATATATATATATATATATATATGCACAAACACTCACCTAAAGGATTATTAGGAACACCTGTTCAATTTCTCATTAATGCAATTATCTAATCAACCAATCACATGGCAGTTGCTTCAATGCATTTAGGGTGTGGTCCTGGACAAGACAATCTCCTGAACTCCAAACTGAATGTCAGAATGGGAAAGAAAGGTGATTTAAGCAATTTTGAGCATGGCATGTTTGTTGGTGCCAGGGCCAGTCTGAGTATTTCACAATCTGCTCAGTTACTGTGATTTTCACACACAACCATTTCTAGGGTTTACAAAGAATGGTGTGAAAAGGGAAAAACATCCAGTATGCGGCAGTCCTGTGAGAAAAGGCTTTGTTGATGCTAGAGGTCAGAAGAGAATGGGCCGACTGATTCAAGCTGATAGAAGGGCAACTTTGATTGAAATAACCACTCGTTACAACCGAGGTATGCAGCAAAGCATTTTTGAAGCCACAACACGCACAACCTTGAGGTGGATGGGCTACAACAGCAGAAGACCCCACCGGATACCACTAATCTCCACTATAAATAGGAAAAAGAGGCTACAATTTGCACAAACTCACCAAAATTGGACAGTTGAAGACTGGAAAAATGTTGCCTGGTCTGATGAGTCTCGATTTCTGTTGAGACATTCAGATGGTAGAGTCAGAATTTGGCGTAAAGAGAATGAGAACATGGATCCATCATGCCTTGTCACCACTGTGCAGGCTGGTGGTGGTGGTGGTGTAATGGTGTGGGGGATGTTTTCTTGGCACACTTTAGGCCCCTTAGTGCCAATTGGGCGTAATTTAAATGCCACAGCCTACCTGAGCATTGTTTCTGACCATGTCCATCCCTTTATGACCACCATGTACCCATCCTCTGATGGCTACTTCCAGCAGGATAATGCACCATGTCACAAAGCTCGAATCATTTCAAATTGGTTTCTTAAACATGACAATGAGTTCAATGTATATATATATAAAATTACACACTAAAGGATAATCTAATTAACAGTTCAACAAATGATTACTGTCCCTGTTCCTGTATTTTAAAAAACCTCCTCTGTATTCTTTTCTTTTTTGCTTCAGGTACATGAAGATCGTACGGCCACTGGAGACTCACAGGTTGCAAACAGTCCGTGTGACCCGCTACATCTGCATAGTGACCTGGGCTGTCCTGTTGTGCTTTGCTTTTGTCTACATTATTGTTTTTGTCAGTGCTGATAAAGAAGACACTCCCCAGAGTGGTTTCAGCTGTGATAGCTTTCATAACAGCTTGCTCAAAAAGATCTACTTAGCCATGCACATCTCTGCCTTTTTAGTGTTTTTTTCTGTGCTGGTATCCCTGATTCTGTTTTATTGGGTGAATGTACAGAAGCTTCGCCAAGCTCAGCGCACTTTGCCGGAACAGCCTGGGAATATTAAGCTCAGCAAGTCAAAGCGTAACATGCGAGTACTTGTGCTGGTTTTCTGTGTGTGCTTCGTGCCCTATCATATGGTGAGGCTGCCACACGTGTTCATCAGTGGCCGGCTGCAGGACTGTGCGGCAGCTCAGGCATTCAACATCCTAAAGGAGCTGACCGTCCTGCTTGCAGTACTAAATGTCTCCTTGGATCCACTTATTTACTTTGTCTTTTGCAAGACCTTCAGGACCCAGCTTAACCTTCAAAGATTTCAACAAAGTAACTAGTAAGTGGAGTTAAATGGGAAATGTATGATTTCTGCACCACTAGCATATTAGAAAACTGCACAAATTCAAATCAACATTTCATGGTGGGGCCAATGTAGGCAAGATAAGGGCATGCGGTAGGGCTGACATGAAAACTATCTACAAACCCATGTAGGGAACATACCATAGGCCCATATTGTGGCTACATTGGCACAACCATGAAATGTTGGCTGGGAATAGGTTCACATCCCCCATATTTGATTTCATTGATTTAAAGATCCACTATTATGGATTTAAGACATGCTTTTTTTGCGGTAAATAATACCGCAAACACCAGTAAACTGACGAGCGCAAACTTTTGTAAATCACCTCACATGATTAATTTAAATACTCTCTTACTGAAAGGAAAATCCTACAAATGCATATGCAATAAATCCAGCTGGCCCTTAATATCTTACAGGTGCTGTATGTCATTTTGACTGTACTAAGGCATTAAAATACCATAATATGTTTGCAGATATTTAGGAAACATGCTGAGTTCACATACTTGTTTCTCTAAAAATTATTAAGTTATTCTACTTTGAAATGTGCGTTCCGTGTCAGTATGTGTAGTGTGTAACAGTTCTAAGTGAATGAAAACATCCTGCAAAGTTTAAAATCTTAAAGTACACCATATATAAGTTATTGTCTCTCAGAAGTAAGAGTCAACTCTGAGTCAACTGGACGAATCGTTTTTTCAAATGAGTCGCAAGCCATTTAGTAGTTATTATGTTGCCCATTGACTTATTGCGTGCACAGACACCAGGGAGAACTTGAACCCCCTCAAACACTGCAGCTGATTCCTGTGGATACTGGATAGCATTTCATCCATTCGGTTATTCATTCTTTGATTCATATCGCTTAACATGACATTGATTCAGATGCTCGCTGAAGTAGCTACAGAAGAGGACAGATGTCACATTGATTCACATCTCGCCGAAGTGGCTACACACTGATCGACGTGGAATAAGACCATATTGTGGCGAGGTGGACGAGCGAGAAACGTGGGAGGAGCGAGCGAGACCGGTGCGTGTTTGAGAATGAGAATCACCTGCAAGGCACATCGAGTCCTCTCATGAGGGAGCTCGGAGGCATATAAGGACGAGCGACACAAGTGAAGGACGAGAGAGGACCAGGCCTGGACTTTATGTTTGTTTTGTTCAGTTCGATTATGTGTATGCGTGGCAGCCGTCCGTGAGGGGCTGCCCGCGTTACTTTTGTTTTGTTTATTTATTCATTAAAGTTTGCCAGTTCCCGCCTCCTTCTTCCCAGATCAATGAACTACGTTACATATATCCTATGAGTACAATAAGTCATCTCATCATTGCTGGGGAATATACAGGTCCTTCTCAAAAAATTTGCATATTGTGATAAAAGTTCATTATTTTCCATAATGTAATTATACAAATTAAACTTTCATATATTTTAGATTCATTGCACACCAACTGAAATATTTCAGGTCTTTTGTTGTTTTAATACTGATGATTTTGGCATACAGCTCATGAAAACCCAAAATTCCTATCTCAAAAAATTAGCATATCATGAAAAGGTTCTCAAAACGAGCTTTTAACCTAATCATCTGAATCAATTAATTAACTCTAAACACCTGCAAAAGATTCCTGTGGCTTTTAAAAACTCCCAGCCTGATTCATTACTCAAAACCGCAATCATGGGTAAGACTGCCGACCTGACTGCTGTCCAGAAGTCCATCATTGACACCCTCAAGCGAGAGGGTAAGACACAAAAGAAATTACTGAATGAATAGGCTGTTCCCAGAGTGCTGTATCAAGGCACCTCAGTGGGAAGTCTGTGGGAAGGAAAAAGTGTGGCAAAAAACACTGCACAACGAGAAGAGGTGACCGGACACTGAGGAAGATTGTGGAGAAGGACTGATTCCAGACCTTGGGGGACCTGCAGAAGCAGTGGACTGAGTCTGAAGTAGAAACATCAAGAGCCACCGTGCACAGGTGTGTGCAGGAAATGGGCTACAGGTGCCGCATTCCCTAGGTCAAGCCACTTTTGAACAATAAACAGCGGCAGAAACTCTGCCAAAACCACTGGTAAATGGTTTACTGACCATGGTATTACTGTGCTCAATTGGCCTGCCAACTCTCCTGACCTGAACCCCATAGAGAATCTGTGGGATATTGTGAAGAGAAAGTTGAGAGACGCAAGACCCAACACTCTGGATGAGCTTAAGGCCGCTATCGAAGCATCCTGGGCCTCCATAACACCTCAGCAGTGCCACAGGCTGATTCCCTCCATGCCACACCGCATTGAAGCAGTCATTTCTGCAAAAGGATTCCCCACCAAGAATTGAGTGCTAATTTTTTGAGAATTTTGGATTTTCATGAGCTGTATGCCAAAATCATCAGTATTAAAACAATAAAAGACCTGAAATAATTCAGTTGGTGAGCAATGAGTCTAAAATATATGAAATTTTAATTTGATCAGCTTGTAGGTTAGCTAACAGTTTGACCAGGGTATGTGAACTAGTCTAGCTAGAGATATTGTTTATACTACCTGGACTTAATTTGCTTTATCTCTTTCTGTTCTCTGCCTGGTAGGAGAAAAACTAAATGTTGGCTTCACCACCAGCTCTAGCCTCAACAGGCTCCTTGAGGCTAGAGACATTACACCTCAGGAGGTGCAGCTATTCCAGCAGGCAGCACTGGCGTTTCTGGTCCATCCATCACTGCCTGGAACCACAGTGTTCCAAATGGGCCACCAACCCCTGTGCTGAAGGCCTCAAAACCTGCTACCAACACCTACAATAAATAACACTAACCATTATCTCTCTCTCACACACACAAATAAATGTTTGTTTATTTGTATGAATTTTATGTCATTTTTTGGATCAGACCCCCGTCCCCACCCAAACCCTTGCCGCCATCGCCAAAATCTCACTCTTAACTCAATTCAAAAATAGACAGCCCTGTAAACGGTCTTTTTGCGGTTTAATATTCACATAAACTAACAGAATAAACTAACAGAATAAATTCCTCACAAATATCTTAAAACGATGTAAAGTACATGCACCAATCACATTTATTCGAGTTGATGTGGGCATTGACTGTTCGCATGGGTCACATCAGTATTTGAACTTCAAAAGAACGTGCGCTCCGTGGGCGTGGGCATATTTACGGATAACGAAGAAGCTGGTGGACATCTTTCCCTTTTCAAACATATTACATAAACAGATAATATTTATTTCAATTTGATTAACATGATTTAAAACCTGACATTTTAACGTTTCTTTAGACATATGTCTCATGTTTGTGTGACAAGTATTCACTAAGTTACAGTTCATTACATTTACAGTTACATTATAGTTCATAAGTTACAGTTCATTCAGATTGGACTTCATTGACAGAGAGGCTGCAGATCACGCATCATGTTTGTTTTCTTTATTTGCAAAAAGCACAACATTTTGTTTTTATTGTGTGTGTACACAAATAAAATAGAAACTTAACAGATTATAATAATATATAACATTATTGCCTGAATGATAAAAATTGACAGAGATATTTGAGTGTTATTTGAGTAGGTAGAGATATATATATATATGTAGATATATATATATATATATATATATATATGTAGAGATATATATATATATATATATATATATATGTAGATATATATATATATATATATATATATATATGTAGAGATATATATATATATATATATATATATATATGTAGAGATATATATATATATATATATATATATATATATATATATATATATATATATATGTGTATATATATATATATATATATATATATATGTGTATATATATATATATATATATATATATATATATGTGTATATATATATATGTATATATATATATGTATATGTATATATATATGTATATATATGTATATATATACACACACAACCCCAAATCAGAAAAAGTTGGGACAGTATGGAAAACGCAAATAAAAAAAGAAAGTAGTGATTTCTAAATTTACTTTGACTTGTATTTCATTGCAGACAACATGAACACAAAATATTTAATGTTTGGTCTGGTCTACTTCATGTTATTTGTAAATATGCATCCTTTCCTGTCATTCAGACCTGCAATACATTTCAAAAAAGTTGGGACAGGAGAAATTTAGGGCTAGTAATGAGGTAAAAAGGTTAAATAATGATGTGATTTGAAACAGGTGATGTCAACAGGTGATTGTATTTATGATTTGGTACAAAAGCAGCATCCAAGAAAGGTCTAATCCTTCAGGAGCAAAGATGGGCCGAGGATCGCCAGTTTGCCAACAAATACGTGTGAAAATTATTGAAATGTTTAAAAACAATGTTCCTCAAAGAAAGATAGGAAGAGATTTGGCTATTTCACATTCAACAGTGCATAACATAATTAAAAGATTCAAGAAATCTGGAGGAATTTCAGTGCGTAAAGGACAAGTGAGCAAGCCTAAGCTGAACAACCGTGATCTCCGATCCCTCAGGCGGCACTACATCAAGAATCGTCATTCATCTAAAAGCGATATCACCACATGGGCTCAGGACTACTTTGGCAAACCTTTGTCAAGTACCACAATACATAGTTACATCCACAAATGCCAGTTAAAACTGTACTGTGCCAAAAGGAAGCCCTATGTTAACAGTTTCCAGAAGCGCCGTTGACTTCTCTGGGCTCGGAGGCATCTGGGAATGGACCATCACACAGTGGAAACGTGTACTGTGGTCAGATGAATCAGTATTTCAGGTGTTTTTTGGGAGGAATGGACGCTGTGTGCTCCGTACCAAAGAAGAAAAGGATCATCCAGACTGTTACCAGCAACAAGTCCAAAAGCCAGGGTCTGTCATGGTATAGGGTTGTGTCAGTGCCCTTGGCAAAGGTAACTTGCACTTCTGTGAAGGCACCATTAATGCTGAAAAGTACATAGAGATTTTGGAGCATAATATGCTGCCTTCAAGAAGACATCTTTTCCAGGGACGTCCATGCATATTTCAACAAGACAATGCAAAACCACATTCTGCA
Organism: Gobiocypris rarus; assembly: GCA_023029165.1. NCBI lineage: Eukaryota > Metazoa > Chordata > Actinopteri > Cypriniformes > Gobionidae > Gobiocypris > Gobiocypris rarus. The sequence continues at coordinate 19,026,737 of CM040911.1, forward strand.
CACATTACAAAGTCCTGGCTGCGGAGGAAGAGGATACGAGTACTTGACTGGCCTGCCTGCAGTCCCGACCTGTCCCCAAAAGAGAATGTGTGGCGCATTTTGAAGCGCAAAATGCGACAACGAAGACCCCGTACTGTTGCCCCGTACAAAGACTTGTTTGCAGGAATAATGGGACAAAATTACACCTGAAACACTCCATCACTTGGTGTCTTCAGTCCCTAAACGTCTTTTAAGTGTTGTGAAAAGGAATGGCAACATTACAAAGTGGTAAATGCTTTACTGTCCCAACTTTTTTTGAAATGTGTTGCAGGTCTGAATGACAGGAAAGGATGCATATTTACAAATTAAATGAAGGTGACCAGACAAAACATGAAATATTTTTTGTTCATATTGTCTGCAATGAAATACAAGTCAAAGTAAATTTAGAAATCATTTTTTTCTGATTTGGGGTTGTATATATAAGCTTCACAGTCTTTTCAACCACACAGTATTGTTATTTCTGCTTCAGTAATTCAAATTGTAACTTTGTGCTGATGGCCATCGTTTTTCGCTTCCAACAGGTTACAATGTTGGCACCATGTGCAATGCAGAAAAAATGGGCAAGTGTAAGGGGTTGAGAAAAGGGAATATATAAGTTGACCCCCCACCACCACCAATATTTACACATTTCCTAAAGTTTTATTTTTCTTTCCTTTCCACAAAAGGAGAATTTTTCTATTAAGACCTGAGTTAATGCAGAACATCTTTGTGGCACTACGCCACCACACCACTAGATGGCGCATTTTGCGCATATGAAAGACGCGAGAGAGTTACTTCCTCCAGTTCCACGCGCTCAGTAATAAACTGACTGCCGCTGTGGAAAGACATTACTTCTGTCCTCTCGTGTTTTTCACAGTTTATTCACCGATCCACAGTGCACACTGCCTGTGTATCATTTGCTGCCTGCCCAGATTTCCCCTAGGTCTGAGGCCGGTAACAATTGGGGGCTCGTCCGGGATCCAGCACATCTCGTTGGGAAGGTTGTCATAGTAACCATGGAATCCTGTCCCCAGTGTTTCAGGGAAGACTGCCGTGTCAAGTGTCATCCAGAGAACAGCTGCCGCAGGAGGTGCATCAAGATGACTACCTTAAGCCAACACATGGTGCTGGTCTTCAAGATCCAGAAAAAGCTTTCATATTTGAGTTTTAGTCAGCTGCAGACTGTTGCCAGTTCAATAGATGATGGCCAAGAAACGTATTGTGTTGCTGATTTAAGTAAACCTGAACTGTATGACCTGATCGTCGACTACATCAGAAGTGAGAAGCTAAAAGCTGCTGAAGATGAGGGCATGACTCAACTTCTCCTCCTTTTCGACCTGCTCAATGATGTGCAACCAGCACCACATGCCCAAGCCACTGAATCTGGTACTGTTGCACCTGACTTGGCTGTGGATTCACCAACACACCACCGTCATCACCCTCCAACTGATGATGATGGAGAAGATCGTCTACCCACATCCCCTATGGACAGAGTTATTCATACACCACCACTACACATGGACAAAGACATTCACTTGCACTCCTTTCAGGGCAGAGACAACGATGCACTTACCCGGAAGTCACTTCTTCAGTGCCTGGTATGCACACGTACAACGGCGCTGCGCCTTTGGGTAGGATGAACTCATCTAACATCTCTGATCATGTTGTAAGATTGTCTGATGTGTCAGCTTTGTTACCACGCAGAGAATTTAAGTTACATGGTGGACAAATCTGTGATGCAGGGTGTGACATGTCTTTCAATTGTCTCTGTAAGCAAATGGATGAAGGGTTGCAGGAGGGTTTCAGTGAGTCTGAGATTATCAGAGCTGTCTTTAAAATAACAAAACCCGGTACATTCAAAGAAATGTTGGTTAGTAAGGATGATCTCACTATTGATAGGTTGAAGAGATTTATAAGCTCTCACATTAGGGACAAAAATGTAACTGAACTTTTCCAAGAACTTGCTAGCGCTAGACAAAATGACAAAGAAAGCCCACAACAATTTCTTTACAGAATAATGGGTCTAAAGCAGCGTGTTCTTTTTGAGTCACAACAACCTGGTGTAGGTTTCAGCTATAACAAAGAGCTTGTTCAGGGCACTTTCCTTCACACACTTTACCAGGGGTTAAATGAAAGAAACAGCCATGTTAGACAAGATCTTAAATCTTTTCTCGCAGACATGCAGGTTAGTGATGACTTCCTCCTGGAACAAATAACAAAATCAACAACTGACGAAGAAGGGCGATTAAAGAGACTGGGTTCAGTAGGTAGACACAGACCAGTTACTGTAAACGCAGCTCAGAACTCCCTAAGTGAACCCAACACCCCGTCAAAGGTTGATGCTGAGTTACAAGCCAACCGTGACGCTATCAAAGAACTAACTGCTCAAGTTTCTTCTCTAACCAAGCATTTAGCCCAGATGTCCACCCCCACTGAGACTGTAAACTTGAAAGATGGCCGCTCGCCTACTGATCGCACCCAACCACCATTATCTGAGACAAGAGGTAAATGCAACGACTGTGTACAAAGAAACAATGCATACTGCATTCACTGCTTTGTTTGTGGCCAGGCAGGACATCGCGCCATTGGCTGTCTCCAACGGAAGTTGTTGGGAAACGAGAAGAGGTCGCTGGAGAGGGGCAGTCAGCGATCCTAAGCAGTGATGGGCCCCGAGAAAAGGTCATACCACCTGAACGCTCCCAGCCAAACTCACCGTACCAGCCAGACCCAAAGATAAGAGTAGCTCAACTAATTGGTAAGAGATGTATGGTCTCGTGCTCCATCAACGGGATACCCTTCAGATGCTGCTCGACTCAGGGGCACAAGTGACAATGGTGAGCAAATCGTGGATTGAACAAGCACTACCCAATATCAAAGTACAGCCACTTGGATTGTTGTTTGGTGATCATCCCTTGAAATTTCTGCTGCTAACAATACTCAAGTACCTCTTGACGGATGGGCTGAGATTGATCTTCAGATACATAGTCAGCATCATGGGCATGTCACAATCAGAGTGCCACTACTTATCAGTCGCGTCTGTAATTACCCTCTTTTAGGTAGTAACGTCATAGCGGAGATTGTTAAAGAAAATGCCAATCAGAAAGAAAAAATTGATGTGTCCACTATTCTGGAAGAAGCTTTAGGTGTCAGTGCGTCCACTGTAGAAGCATTAGTTTTGGCTCTCCAGAAAGTAACTTTTACTGAGACGTCACAGCACCATGTTCGCATCGGTAAGAAAGGCGTAACCATACCTGCTGGACAGATCCGGGAAGTTAAGTGTCAGATTCGAGGGTGGTCCGGTAATAGAACAATCCTGTTTCAGCCTACTGGTGAAAATGACTGCATTGAGGGTTTAGAGCTGTTCCCAGCATTAGTGGATGTTCCCGGTGGATTGTCAAAATGTGTCAAAATTCCAGTCCAGAACCCTACTAAACATGCTATTTACCTGCCACAGAGGACAATTCTTGGAAATCTCAAAGATATTGTTGATCTCAAACCCCTTCAGCAGCCCATTGCTAGCCCTGAGTCCAGGTGCCAAGATACTCCCGATCATGCTCGGCTCAGTTAAGGACTGATGACCTAAAAAAATCTGAGAAAGACAGGAACCCTTCTGTGCATCCACTTAAAGATAAATGGCACCCTCTAGTCGACTTGTCACATCTGGCAGAGGAGGAACAGAAAATAGTCAGAGGAATGCTATTTGATCAGTCTGATGTATTTGCTAGGGATGACAGACATTGGCTGCATTCCTGACTTACAGCTCCAAATCTGTTTAAATGATGATACACCAGTCCAGAAGTCCTACAACGCCGTCCCAAAGCCTTTGTATAGAGAGGTTAAGGAATATGTTCAAAAACTTCTTGATCATGGGTGGATTCGGAAGTCTACATCACCTTACTCCTCCCCCGTGGTCTGTGTTAGGAAAAAAGATCAGAGTCTTCGACTTTGTGTTGACTTTCGCGGACTAAACAGTAAAACCATCCCCGACCGCCATCCTCTGCCACGTATACAGGATCTGTTAGATAGCCTGGGAGGCTACTCGTGGTTTTCCATACTTAGACAATGTTCTCTGTTTTTCCAAAACCTTTCAGGACCACGTCAAAGACTTGCAGAGGGTTTTCTGCCGCTTACGGGAGCATGGCGTGAAATTGCGTCCAAAAAAATGTGAACTGTTTAAACATCAGGTGAGATATGTGGGGCGTCTGGGATCAACTTGAACACCCTCACTTGAAACTAAAGATCTGGAAGCAGTGCTGCAATGGAAGGAACGAGAACCAAAGAATGTGGGAGAAGTTAGAGCTTTATTGGGCTTTTTGGGCTACTATCGATCATTTATTCAGGATTTTTCTAGAATAGCTCGCGCACTGTTTAAGCTTCAAGAGAATCCTGTTGAGTCTGAAGAAAGACATGTCAAGACTAGGGCGACCAAACAGAGTGTTAAAAAAGGTCAGTTGCCATCTAAAACACCTGTTCAGTGGACTCCTGAACACAGTGCGGTTGTTACTCACCTTGTCGATATGTTGACCTCCACTCCTATCCTGGCATACCCAGACTTTGATTGACCTTTTGTTCTTCACACTGACGCATCCAATGAAGGTCTGGGGGTGGTACTCTATCAGGAACAAGGGGGTAAATTGCGTGTAATTGCCTATGGCTCAAGAACACTCACACCTGCTGAGAAGAATTATCACCTTCATTCCAACAAGCTTGAGTTCCTTGCCCTAAAGTGGACCATCTGTGATACATTTCGTGACTATCTATATTATGCCTCCATGTTCACAGTCTTCACAGATAATAACCCACTTACCTATATTTTGAGTACTGCCAAATTGAGTGCTGTTGGGCATCGATGGGTGAGTGAATTAGCTGACTTTTACTTTACCATTAAATACAGGCCAGGCAAAACTAACACAGATGCTGACACCCTGAAACTTCACTGGGAACCATGATAGGATCACATCAGAGAATACTCTGAGTCTTTACCTCCAGATGTTATTTCTGCCATATGGCAGGGAGATAAAGTAAAGAGAGAAAAAGAAGTACCATGGGTTGCGGCCCATCAGCTGGGTTTCATTGATGATGTTTTTCCTGCCAGTCCAACCGTGATTCCTCCTGAAGACATTCAAGCTGCACAAAAAGAAGACGCTTCCATCTGCGACGTAATTACAATGAAAGAGAAAGGATGGAACCCTAATCACAAAGACAAGAGACAAATGCATCCAACCACACAACGACTGATACATGAATGGAACAAACTAAGACTTGACAAGGGAATATTGTACAGACAGACAGGACAACGTAGGCAGCTGGTTCTTCCTAACTCCCTCAGGTCTCTCGTGCTCAGACACCTTCATGATGACATGGGGCATGTTGGAGCTGACAAAGTTATCCATCTGGCAAGGCAAAGATTTTATTGGCCTTTCATGCAGCGTGACATAGAAGATTATGTCATCCGTCAATGCCCATGCATCAAGCAAAAGCGACCTACTGTTCCTGAAAAGGCACCAATGCGCTCAATTACAACTAATGTCCCATTTGAACTACTGTCTGTTGATTATTTGCGTATATTTGAGTATATCTTGGTTCTAGTAGACCACTTTACTCGTTTTGCCCAGGCCTACCCTACGCGGAACAAATCGGGCAAAACAGCTGCAGAAAAGATTTTCTCTGACTTAATACCACGCTTTGGGTATCCACAAAAGCTTCATCATGATCAGGGCCGGGAGTTCGAGAATAACTTGTTCAAACGACTTCAGCAACTGGCTGGCATTACTCATTCTCGAACGACCCCTTATCATCCACAGGGGAACCCCGTTGAGCGTCTGAATAGAACATTGCTTCAAATGCTCCGAACACTGGCAGAGGAAAAGAAATCAGAGTGGAAAGAACATTTACCACACATAGTCCATGCGTACAATTGTTCAAAGCATGAGGCTACGGGCTATTCCCCATATTTTCTACTCTTTGAGAGAGCCCCCCGGCTGCCCATTGATTTGCTCTTTAACCTTGAATCTGAGTCACAGACTGAAACCCATCAGGAATATGCACAGAAGTGGGCTTCCCGAATGCAGGAGGCATATAAAATTGCTTCTGAAAATAGTAAAAAGAGTTCTGCAAAAGGGAAAAAATACTATGATCGTGGTGTCCGAGGAATCGTGCTTCAGCCAGGAGATCGTGTGCTTGTCCGCAACCTGTCAGAGAGAGGCGGGCCAGGAAAACTCCGCCCTTACTGGGAGAACAAAGTTCACCTTGTTGTCGAGAGGATGGGAGACAGTCCTGTATATCGAATTCAAGCTGAGAATGGGGACCGCACTCTTTGTGTACTGCACCGCAATCTCCTTTTGCCTGTGAACGATCTGCCTCTTGAACATGATGGTCAGGATAATCAGACACAGAAACGACAAAGACCGAAACAACCCTGTATGAACACCTGGTATCGAGTGTCTGACAACCCTGAGAATGAAGCAAGTGATTCTGGGGACGAGGAAGGATTTGCATGTAATCCCAGATTAATACCAGTGTATGAAAGGAAAAGAGTACTTTCCAAGCAGTCTCAGGGTGAGCCACACAGTTAACCTTGAGACATGTGAGCAGCACCCTCGGTTTGTGACACCAGCACCGGCACAAGCTCTGACAGACATGTTGCCACTTGTGGAACCTCAGGAACAATTGGATGACTGCAAGTCAAGTCAAGTCAACTTTATTTATATAGCGCTTTTAACAATGCAGATTGTTTCAAAGCAGCTTCACAGTGTTAAACAGAAAAATAATGCAACAGAATACATTTTGATTATCATACAGTAACAATGTGGGCTTTAGATCAGTAATTAGATAAGTAATTTGGTCTATATGGTTAATTTAGTTTAATAATTAGATTTATTTTGAAATATATTTGAAAAATAGTTTTCCCCTGCAGGGTTAGAAGTGATGAGGATACTGACCTGAGAGCACAGCAGGTTGCACAGCCAGTAAATGATGAGGACGTCATCCTGCGCAGGTCTATACGTGCAGTAAAGCCAAAGGAAATGTTTACATACAATCAGATGGGCCAACCTACATACCAGACCTGGAGACCAAGAGCCAACGCAATGCATGCTTGTGTTCTTTACCCAGCCCAGACTTACCCTGTACTACCTGACATACACCACTACCCAGTTCCAGTAGTATGGGCATTCTAAAAAGAAAAGTAAAGACATAAAAGGGTATAAGACGCATTTCATTCTAAAACATATTCTTTAAGAAACAACCTCAGTTTTAGATGTACGGAGACATCTCTAAAAGCAGGGGAGAGTGTAAGGGGATGAGAAAAGGGAATATAGAAGTTGATTTTTTCTTTCCTTTCCACAAAAGGAGAATTTTTCTATTAAGACCTGAGTTAATGGATAACATCTTTGTGGCACTACGCCACCACACCACTAGATGGCGCATTTTGCGCATATGAAAGACGCGAGAGAGTTACTTCCTCCAGTTCCATGCGCTCAGTAATAAACTGACTGCCGCTGTGGAAAGACATAACTTCTGTCCTTTCGTGTTTTTCACAGTTTATTCACCGATCCACAGTGCACACTGCCTGTGTATCATTTGCTGCCTGCCCAGATTTCCCCTAGGTCTGAGGCCGGTAACACAAGCGTAAGGACTATATCTAGTCACCCCTTCATTGCTGTACACTTTTTTTCTGCACAGAGGTCATTTCTGACCAAAAAGGAGCCAAGTGTGACCTTTGTTTTTTTCCTCGACCATTTAGCATCCAAATCATGTCCATTATTTTTATGTGTGTGTGTATTTACATAGATAATGCAACAAAAGTCACCAAGTGTCATCCCATTCTGATCAAGCAAAAAACATTTCTTTTTTTTTTTTACTTTTTTTTTACATTTTTGACCGAAGAGGCCTAAAGGGTTTAAATAATCATATTTTCACAATGCATTTATTTAAAGTTTTTCTTGATTGCTTAAACACCATTTAAAAACCAGGCTTTTGAACCAAAATTTCAAAACCATAACTCCATTTATCAAAAAGCACACCCATTTTCCTAAACTATAAACACTATTCCCCTGTATTGACACATTAATCAGATTTGTTGAACTGTCACTGCAAAACTCTACACACAAATCCCTTAATTTCTCATTGCCTACACCATGTTGTCATTTAGAAAGCACTAGCATTCAATATTGTTCACTAAAGTTAGCACAGCTTCAGGGAGAGAAGGAGGTGAAGGGAGAGGAGGAGGTGGAGGGAGAGGAGTAAGGTGAAGGTCAAGGGTGAAGGGGAAGGTCAAGGGGCAAGGGCAAGGGCAAGGGCAAGGGGTAGGGGAAAGGCAAGGGGAAGGGGAAGGGCAAGGGGAAGGAGACAAGTGGCCTGTTCCCCATGAAATCATATTTGTAGATGAGGCCGGTTTCAACCTGACCAAACGAAGGAGAGTAGAGGGGTGGGTGGGGGCAATCGGTCTATAGTAAATGTCCCTGGTCAGCATGGAGGTAATGTCGGCATAACGGTGGAAAGTCTATGACAGACAACCTCTGTGTTATCACCTCCTCCAGGCCATAGAAGAAGCCTGCCATGACATAACAGTAGATGCATGCCAGGGATGGATCAGGCACGCAAGAGAATTTTGCCCTCGCTGCCTGGCTAGGGCCGATATAGCCTGTGATGTGAAAGAGATTTTCTGGCCCGACCCAGACCAAAAACGGGATGCTGAGGAGGAGTGTATATATAAATGTGCAAATGTATACATTTGTTGTGTCTTTTGTGTTTATTGTTCATCATGTCAAGTCAAGTCAACTTTATTTATATAGCGCTTTTAACAATGCAGATTGTTTCAAAGCAGCTTCACAGTGTTAAACAGAAAAATAATGCAACAGAATATATTTCGATTATCATACAGTAACAATGTGGGCTTTAGATCAGTAATTTGGTCTATATGGTTAATTTAGTTTAAATCATGTGAAAAGGTGTTTTTTTACATAACTACATAACTTCTCACAGACACGTCAGGCTCCCACATCACCAAGTCACTGCGCATGCTCTCACCAGAGTACTAACCACGCACACCTGCAGCCCATAATCACCTCAATCACCAGAAGCACAAAAGACACACACACACACACTCAGTCACTGTCCGGTCTCGTTCGTGAAAGGTACTTACACTTCTGCTTACTTCAAGGACTCCCTCAATGATACTTCCCTGTCTCCTGAGAATACTTCCTCGTCTTCAGTGTCCTCCTGTGTCCAGCGTGTGTGTGTTCTTAGATTCATTTAGAAGGCTATCTCCTGAAATATGAACTCGCCATAAAAACTGTCAAAACACATTCATTGTTTACCATATATTTCATACTTACCAAGCATGATGAGCCTTGATGTGACTGGTAGATATAGATTATTTTCCACTGACATTCGGGTTGAAGTTTTCTTAGGAAAAAAATGTGCCCTATGTTGGTGTTGTTTTATGGGTATAAAAAAGGTAGTTGGCGAAAAGGCAAATTGCAAAGCTTGCATCTGTACATTGAGATGCACATTCAATTGCTGATAAATGCAATTAGTCCAGGAAAAAATTTCTACACAAAGGGATATTACAGGAGTTGTGAGGAGAGGCAAAAAAAAATGCTAATCTGGAAGCTATTTCAAACTGATGCATATAAATGCATAAAAAAGATCTAACTTTACATTATGTATTTTAAAAACACAAATATTTGTATCGTTTACTTACTTGTAGTTGTGCGATTCATTTTCAGTCTGAAAACATACAAATCTGCAATTGGAGTTTTCAACACAGCACGTAGCAGTAGCAAACAAACTCCAAATGGGTGACACCTGCTCTTTAAGGCTCAAACATTCAGACCTTGTTTATGTATTTGTGTGCTCACATGCATGCGTATGTGTGTTAATGCATTAATTCTTGTTTTCTGACTTAAGATGTAAACAGTTAGAAATAAAAAGTGACGTAATGCATCATGGGAATGTAAACCAGTAATTTACCAATTAGTATTACAGTTATTTCCCTTAATGGCCGCTGAAAGTAATGTACTGTAGTTTATTATTAGTGCGGCATAACCTCACCTCATATCACAGTAAAATACCTTTCACTGTAGCTCTGTACAGTCTTGCTTTTGAATCTCTATTTGATATATTTTCTTTGTTCTACTGCTAAATATAACTTACTCATCACCATATATTGTTTAAATATTGCGTATTTCACGTTAAATTTGACATCACTAGCTTTTAATCTAAATCACCATCACACATTATCATTTTGCTAGCCTGTTAGCTTGTCATCTCTGCACCCGGGTCTCCTGTTTTCTGAGTTCATTAAAAAACCGTGGTGAGATGGAATAGTAAATAGTCTCCAACAAACCACTGTGGTAAGTTGGATTCATCAACAAACACGGTAAGTTATGTCATCTTCTCCTGTCATTGTCACTTGCACTGCTTGCTACATGTTTAGTATAGGCTTCTCTGTTGGTGAACAGGGCTTCACATGTGATAAATGTAAAGAGATAACTAGGCTGACGGAGAAGATTTCAGAATTAGAGACACGCATCCAGACTTTATCTAAGAGTAGTGAGGATGTTACAGCTTTAGACACTGATTTGGATGCGAGTAGCTTAGTGAACTCTGTACATTCTCCGGTTCCGGCTGCAGGGCCCCCGCAGCAGGGAATCTAGGTAACGGTGAGGCGGCATAGTCGCGGATCAAAAAACCACTCTTCCGTTCCGATTAGAATATCAAACAGGTTCTCCCCACTCAGTGACGCACCCACTGAGAATCCTGTTGAAAGTGCCCTAGTTATTGGTGATTCTATTACACGAAACGTGAAAATAGAGACACCAGCCACCATAGTCACATGTTTACCGGGAGCCAGAGCGCCTGACATCAAAGCAAATTTAAAAGTGCTGGCTAATGCTAATCGTAAATTCTCTAAGATTATTATTCACGTCGGCACTAATGATGTTCGACTTCGCCAGTCGGAGATCACCAAAATTAACATTAAAGAGGTGTGTGAACTCGCTAGTACGATGACAGGTTCAGTTTTTTGTTCTGGTCTGCTCCCCGTTAAAAGGAGTGATGAGATAGTTAGCAGATTATCATCACTCAATGGCTGGTTGTCTAAGTGGTGTCCGCAAAATAACATAGGGTTCACAGACAATTGGAAAAGCTTTTAGGGAAGACCTGGCCTGTTAAAACACGACGGCATCCATCCTTCTTGGAGTGGTGCCGCCCTTCTCTCTAGTAATTTGGCATATAGTCTTAGAGCTAAACCTTGACTCACTAGGGCCCAGGTCAGGAAGCAGACGGACTGGCTTACCCGACCGCCTGCTAGCTGCCTCCCGTTACTGAAGTCAGGTAAATCCCAACACATAGACACTCTTTTACCTAGATATTATCACATTGAGACTGTGTCTGTTCCGGGAATTAGTAATTACAAAAAACCATCAAAACCATTCAACGGTAATAATTTAATTGATGTCCAACAAATAAACAATATATATAATACGGATAATCAAATGATAAAGCTTGGGTTGCTGAATATTCGATCCCTTTACCCAAAAGTGCTCATTGTTAATGATATCATTACAGATAATAATCTAGATGTGCTGTGTTTGACAGAAACCTGGCTAAAACCTGACGACTACATTACTTTAAATGAGTCCACCCCACAAGATTATTGTTATAAACACGAGCCGCGTCTGAAAGGTAAAGGGGGAGGGTTTGCTGTAATTTATAATAATATCTTCAGTATTACTCAGAAGTCTAGTTTCAAATATAATTCCTTTGAAGTTTTGGTGCTTTATGTAACGTTATGTAGGGCAAATGATAAATCCCGTGTAACATTTGTGTTAGCTACTGTATATAGGCCACCAGGGCACAATACAGACTTTATTAAAGAATTTGCTGATTTTCTATCAGAGCTAGTTCTGGCCGTAGATAAATTACTAATTGTTGGTGATTTTAATATCCATGTAGACAACGAAAAAGACACATTGGGATTGGCATTTAAAGATATTCTAAACTCTATTGGAGTTAGGCAACACGTGTCAGGACCTACTCATCGCCATAATCATAATTTAGACCTAATATTGTCACATGGAATAAATGTTGATACCGTTGAAATTCTGCAGCAGAGCGACGACATCTCAGATCATTACCTAGTATCATGTATAATTAATTTAGCTAAAGCTACAAAGCCGTCCACCCGTTTAAAAAAATGGCAGGACTATCACCGCTGCGACTAAAGATTGCTTTTTAAATAATCTTCCTAATCAGTATCATCTCCTCAGCATTCCAGATAGCTTAGAGGAACTCTAAAATTATAACCATGCAGCTGTCTACTACAGTATCACATCAGACAGAGCATCTAGTGTCTCTGAGGAAAAATTACACTCATTCACTGCTATAGGAGAGGAAGAATTGGCTAAACTCTTTAATTCATTTAAATCAACAACATGTATGCTTGACCCTATACCGACTAGGCTATTAAAAGAGATGCTACCAGAGGTCATGGATCCTCTTCTTAATATCATTAATTCATCTTTGTCATTAGGATATGTACCGAAAACTTTTAAGTTGGCTATTATTAAACCACTTATTAAAAAACCGCAACTTGATCCTACAGAATTAGTCAATTACAGGCCAATCTCAAATCTACCCTTTCTTTCAAAAATACTTGAAAAAGTCTTCAATTATGTTCCTTTTTAGAAAGAAATGGTATCTGTGAGGATTTTCAGTCAGGATTTAGACTGTATCATAGTACTGAGACTGCTCTCATCAGAGTTACAAATGATTTACTCTTATCATCCGATCGTGGTTGTATTTCTTTGTTAGTGTTACTCGATCTTAGCGCTGCATTCGACACTATCGACCACAACATTCTTTTGAATAGACTCGGAAATTATGTAGGCATTAGTGGACCTGCATTGGCATGGTTTAAATCATACCTATCTGACCGTTATCAATTTGTAGCAGTAAATGAAGAGATGTCACACCGATCACAAGTTCAGTATGGAGTACCGCAGGGCTCAGTGCTAGGGCCATTGCTCTTCACCCTGTACATGCTACCACTAGGAGATATTATTAGGAAGCATGGCGTTAAATTTCATTGTTATGCTGATGATACTCAGCTCTATATTTCTTCACACCCTAAAGAAACTAACCAATTCACAAGATTAACGGAATGTATAAATGATATAAAAATTGGATGATTAGTAATTTCCAGCAAATTAATTCAGAAAAAAACAGAATTTTTAATTATTGGACAAAAAAGCTCCACAAGTAGTAACCTTGAATACTGTCTAACCCTCGATGGCTGCCCTGTCAAGTCCTCGTCGTCAGTTAGGAACCTGGGTGTGCTCTTTGATACCAATCTTTCGTTTGAAAGCCATGTTTCTAGCATCTGTAAAACTGCATTCTACCATCCTAAAAATATATCTAAATTACGGCACATGCTCTCAATGCAAAATGCTGAACAGTTAATACATGCGTTCATGAGCTCAAGGCTAGATTATTGTAATGCTTTTCTGGGTGGTTGCCCTGCTCGCTTAATAAACAAACTCCAGCTGGTCCAAAACGCAGAAGCTCGAGTTCTTACCAGAACCAGGAAGTATGAACACATTAGCCCGGTTCTGTCAACACTGCACTGGCTCCCTATTAAACATTGCATACATTTTAAAATCTTGCTTATTACTTACAAAGCGCTAAATGGTTTATCTCCCCAGTACTTGAGCGAGCTCTCAACACATTATACTCCATCACGTCTACTGCGGTCTCTAAACTCTGACCTGCTGATAATACCTAGAATATCAAAATCAACTGCAGGTGGTCGATCCTTTTCCTATTTAGCACCTAAACTCTGGAACAGCCTTCCTAGCATTGTTCGGGAAGCAGACACACTCTGTCACTTTAAATCTAGACTAAAAACACATCTCTATTATATGGCATACACATAAAACACTTTTTCAATTAAATGATTATTAGGCTGCATTATCTAGGTCAGCTGGAACCGGGAAAACTTCCCATAACACCTGATGTACTCGTTACATCATCAGAAGAATGGCATCAACGCTAATGTTAGTGTCTCTGTTTTATCCCGAGGTCTACTGCAGTCAGCCGGATCCAGTCTGTATCCAGATCAGCCGGTGGACCTGCACCCAGATGTGAACAACACATGACTCTGAAGTGTCTGCAGAGACCATGTCATTTAGACTCCCCCTTAAGCTGCCTCATCGACACGGCATCCTCAATAAACCTGTCTCCGGCGTGATGACTCCGATTGTTTGAATAGTCCTAGTTAATAATTCTTTAAATCGATATATCATCCTCAAAACAACCCGTCTCCAGCGTGTTGCCACCAATCTTTCGAATATTACACTTTAGTAATTGTTTAATCAATACGGCATCCTCAATAAAAACCTGTCTCCGGCGTAATGACTCAGATATTTCAAATTATTTATTTTTTATAATTATTTAATCGATACATCATCCTTAATAAACCCGTCTCCGGCGTGTTGCCTCAGATCTTTCGAATATTCAGATCTATTATGACCTCTGACCTTTAAAATGCCAGAATAATAATAATAATACGCTGTTTGTTAATTGGCCAGCAGAGAACTGGCACCCCGACTGAGCCTGGTTTCTCCCAAGGTTTATTTTTCTCCATTAGGTCTCCTGATGGGGTTTTGGTTTCCTTGCCACTGTCGCCTCTGGCTTGGCTTGCTCAGTTGGGGAAAAACTATTTTTCAAATATATTTCAAAATAAATCTAATTATTAAACTAAATGAACCATATAGACCAAATTACTGATCTAATTACTGATCTAAAGCCCACATTGTTACTGTATGATAATCGAAATATATTCTGTTGCATTATTTTTCGGTTTAACACTTTGAAGCTGCTTTGAAACAATCCGCATTGTTAAAAGCGCTATATAAATAAAGTTGACTTGACTGATGTTAAAGCTAAATACTGGCGATTTTACAGTTATTTACCCAGAAATCTACAGCAAGGTTTAACAGTGTAGACAGGTGTGTGGCTTTTCTAATCAAGTCCAGTCAGTATAATCAAACACACCTGGACTCAAATGAAAAGGGTCTGAATACTTAGGACCATGTGATATTTTGTTTTTTCTTTTTAATAAATCTGCAAAAATGTCAACAATTCTGTGTTTTTCTGTCAATATGGGGTGCTGTGTGTACATTAATGAGAAAATCAATCAATCAATCAATCAATCAACTTTATTTATATAGCGCTTTTACAATGACGATTGTTTCAAAGCAGCTTCACAGTGTTAAACAGGACAACATTGCAACAAAATTTGATTTGGCTAGTTTAATTTGGATAGTTTATAGAATTATATATGACCAAATTAATAAATTCTATTTGTATATTTAGTTGAGTAACTTGGATCATAATTTGAGTGTCCCCAACTGAGCAAGCCAAGCCAAAGGCGACAGTGGCAAGGAACCAAAACTCCATCAGGGCATGATGGAGAAAAATAAACCTTGGGAGAAACCAGACTCAGTCGGGGTGCCAGTTCTCCTCTGGCCTATTATTAACAGTGTATAATTATTACTCTGGCAACCTTGCAGGTCATAAATCATATTAGATAGGAATATTCGAAATTTTGGGTATGACGACGACGGGCTCATTTAGGATGGCGCGTCGATTACACAAGAATATGAATACTTGAAAGATCGGAGTTATTGCGCCGGAGACGGGTTAATTGAGGAAAAACAATACCTTAAAAGATTTTAGCAAATGGCTGCAATATAACAAAGAGTGAAAAATTTACTTATCTAATTTGAGTGTAATTAAACGAGCCAATGCACATTGGCATGCAATGATTGCACCAGCTGCTCATGCCACGCAGCATGGGTGTAAATTAGGCATAGGTGCTTGCATCAAATCAGTTTTTTGCTGAGGAGCCGAGTAAGTGAACTGGCACCCCAGCGACGGGACGTTGTGTCTCCATTCCCTCCTTCAGTTAACGAGGGTTAGATGTGTAACCGAGACGTTGCCATTAAGTAAGTCACTTCCAATGCCACAATGGAGACCAACGAATAGGAATCCCTACTAAAGCGCCATGGCCTCTGCCCCCTTCCAGTGCCTCCTGTGAGCCTCCTGAGCTCTCTTACCTGAGATGGGGCTCACACAGAGAAGTCCATCACTGCTGTTCCGCATGACCCGCTCAGTGACTTATTGGATAACACTTGAACAGCATGCCTTTCTAGAAGGAATATTACGTTGGCTACTTCGTACCCCGAAGGAGTTATGTGGGGCAGAATTCTTAGCCGTAGCCTGCAATGAGAAAGGGATCTCCAACCCAACACATGCTTCCTTTTAGGAGCGACCATGGAAAAATATATGGGATCCCTGCAGGGTCCCTCATTTATACACAGCCCAGTAACGGTTTTCGGCACTGAGGGTGATGGAGGACTCGACAGAGTTTGCTTCTGGAGAATATATATAAGTGACACAGCGCAGAAAGCCGACAAGAGACAGGGCCTCTAAGTGCTTCTACCCATTTGAGGTGAGAACATGTAGGCTCTACACATAGGCTATAGAATCTAACAAATTTGTTAGGTGTCGCCCAGCCCGCAGCTTTACAGATATCTGACAGCCACATACCAGCGCCCAGGAGGATGCAACACTTCTAGTAGAGTGTGCTTGCACCCTGAGCGGACAGGGCACACCTTGTGCTTTGTAAGCCAAGGTGATGGCATCCACTATTCAGTGGGTCATCCTCTTCTTGAAAACAGCCTTTCCCTTCTGCTGACCTTTGTGACAGACAAAGAGCTGATCTGAGGTCCTGAAGCTTTGAGTTCTATCCAAGTTCAGCCGCAGAGCATGGATGGAACAGAGCAAAGCCAGGGCTGGTTCTGCCTCCTCCGGAGGCAGCACTTGCAGGTTCACTTCCTAGTTCCTGAAAGGATTGGTAGGAAACTTGGGCACATAGCCAGGCCAGGGTATCAGTTCCACGTGGGTGCCCTGGCCTGAACTCTAGGCACGATTCATTGACCGAAAATGCCTGCAGGTACCCTAACCTACCCTCTTGATAGAGGCCGATTCAGCCAGCAGCAAAGTCTTCCTAGACAGAATCTTTAGCTCTGTCAACTGCAGAGGCTCAATGGTTGCCATAGGGTGCCCCGTCTCTGAGTCAGAAGGTCCTTCATCAGAGGAATCTGCCAGAGCTGGGGCTGTTATGAGGAGCTTTATTTCTGGGAACCAAGTCCAGTTGGGCCAGTACCTGGACACTTGTTCCAAGGGCACACCAGCCCCAAGAAACAGGGGTCTGACAACAGGCTGAAGGTTTGGCGACAGACCAGTGTGATACTCACCCGGTGAGTGCTGTGCTGCCACACCCATCTCGGCGATCTCATATGAAGCAGACCGCCCGGTGTTACTGCTGCCGCTGCCGATATACCAGGAGCCTCTGAAATTGTTTCAGTGTGACCGCTGTCCTGCCTTAAAACGTGTTCAGGCAGTTCCCTCTCTGAACGCTGGTCAGTGGCAGGAGCCATCTCTGGACTGGGCAGCGCGGGTAAGGCTAGGCGCCTTGGCTGCGTGGGCAGGGCCAGACTAGGAACCACTGCAGTCCAATCCTCTGGGACCACCGACTGGACCTGGAACCACCAACCGGATTTGGGACCACTGGACCTCGAACCACCGAACTTGGGAGCATCAGACTTGGGACTACAGGATTTGGGACTACCTACCCCCGAAGTTGGATTTTCCTCAGCGTAAAGTGTCCGACGAGGTAGGTCTGTTCTTCCTCCTCCTTCTACGTTTCCGGGTCATCGGAGGGCTGGGGCCTCCACTGGCTGTAGATGGAAGGGAACAGTCAGAGGGCTGGGACTCTGCTGGCTGTGGATGTTCTGGCTCACCAAATGGTAGATGTGGTGGACAAAGTCCCAGAATCCCAGATGCCCCAGCTTCTCCATCTCCCCCGGGCATGTCCAGACAGATATTTAACACCTCCTTAATCTCCGCCTCAGTGTAGACCATGTGATCAACCTCAATGAGGAAACTGCAGGCGAAGTCCCTCTTCCCTGCTGACGGTTGTAACGAGAGCTCACATATTTGGCGCGTTTCAGATAGTTGGGGGGTTCAGTGGGGGAGATGGAAAAAGGAAGATATCTATCTTCTGCTGAGTCCTCTAATGGCTGGTTCATTCTGTCACGGTTGGTGTGGTTGAAAAGGAGTGAGAACTCAAATGCAGGAAAAAATGGTGGTTCTTTATTAAACAAAATACCCACGAGGGGAAAAACTAAACAAACTGAAATACATACAAGAAATCAGGAACAAAACGTCAGGCTGGGAACAACCGTCAGAACAAAAGACAACGAACCAGCACAGTACAGCAAACACAAGGAGACTTAACAGGTAACAAATAAGGAAGGTGATGAGGGAGAACAGGTGGGGCAAATTAAACAATAATCAGGAAAGAAGGTGGGCGGGGTCAAGACAATAGACAGGAGAGCATTTGACACAAGGAACACATGACGAGCCATGTGCTCACTCACAAACATGACAAAACACAAGCACATGCACAGAAAATAACAAAAACACAACATGCGTTAAACAAGACAAGACAGACATATGACAGCTAGGTTGTTTTTCGTGGACAGTGGGACAGGGCTGTAGCTCTCAAGCAATGCTGGATAATGTAGTCTTCCAGTGAGCGCCGGCGGTAACAAGACCTGTGTATAGACAAGCGTTACAATAAACGACACAAAGAAGAAAACTTCCATCTGCGTGTCTTGTTTGTGGAAATGAGTCGGATAGGGTCATAAATTGCGTATGAAAGGACATGGAAATGTGTAGTTCTTGGAAATGGACCGCAAGCAAGCCTCTGCTGCCTGTGCACTGCAGCTTCCTTCGTATCAATTGATTGCTTTCAAATTAAAAGACAAAGTTTTGTAAGGTAAGGCTTGACTATATTGTTACTATTAGTTGCAAACTTATTTAACAGAAGTTTTCTAATGGGTGATGTATTTGCATGCCTTCCGATGCGTCACACGCTCACAAGCTTGGTTTGTTTAGAAACGTTTCGTGATATTCGCTGCTGCAGCACATATTTGGGAACAAATGATTAGTAAAAGGTGGTGTTTCACGCTGTCATGTCCTTTTCTTCTGCTTATTTAAAATGAGGCGAATCTGATATTATTTTAATCTTATGGGCCCTATCATACATCATAAACCTAACTCCTGGTCTGAAAACCATATTATACATCCCTTAATCCTACTGAAACTTGACAACTACCCTACTAACTATTAATAAGCAGTAATAAGGAGTTTATTGAGGCAAAAGTCATAGTTAGTAGAGAGAATTGGACCCTAATCTAAAGTATGACCAAAAGTTTTACATTTTTAATCATTGTTTTAATAATCTTTTGCGCTTTAAAGTACACTTATTATAATATGTTGACTAACACAATAAAGCACATGTAAAGTACTCGATTTGAATTGAAACTAGTGTGTAATTTGATATTACATTAAAAGTTCATTTGTTTTTAATAGACTATACTTTATAATTACAAATGTGTAATTACAAATATTTTTAAATGACAGAAGTTTAAATGCTTGTTAGTACATTCAGCACTTTAAATATGTAAAGATAAAGATGTACTGAAGTCCAACTTAAAGGGATAGTTCAGTATAAGTACAGGTGCTGGTCATATAATTAGAGTTGATGTATTTCACTAATTCCATTCAAAAAGTGAAACTTGTATATTATATTCATTCATTACAGACTGATATATTTCAAATGTTTTTTTTATTTTGTTTTGATGATTATAACTGACAACTAAGGAAAATCCCTGGTGCCACACTCTAATCAACTAATTAACTCAAAACACCTGCAAAGGCCTTTAAATGGTCTCAGTTTAGTTCTGAAGGCTACACAATCATGATGGAAGACTGCTGACTTGACAGTGGTCCAAAAGACGACCATTAACACCTTGCACAAGGAGGGCAAGACACAAAAGGTCATTGCAAAAGAGGCTGGCTATTCACAGAGCTCTGTGTCCAAGCACATTAATAGAGAGGCGAAGGGAAGGAAAAAATATGGTAGAAAAAAGTGTACAAGCAATAGGGATAACCGCACCCTGGAGAGGATTGTGAAACAAAACCCATTCAAAAATGTGGGGGAGATTCACAAAGAGTGGACTGCAGCTGGAGTTAGTACTTCAAGAACCACTACACACAGACGAATGCAAGACATGGGTTTCAGCTGTGGCATTCCTTGTGTCAAGCCACTCTTGAACAACAGACAGCGTCCGAAGCACCTCGCCTGGGCTAAAGACAAATAGGATTGGACTGCTGCTGAGTGGTCCAAAGTTATGTTCTCTGGTGAAAGTAAATTTTGTATTTTCTTTGGAAATCAGGGTCCCAGAGTCTAGAGGAAGAGAGGAGAAGCACACAATCCAAACATTGCTTGAGGTCCAGTGTAAAGTTTCCACAGTTAGTGATGGTTTGGGGTGCCATGTCATCTGCTGGTGTTGGTCCACTGTGTTTTCTGAGGTCCAAGGTCAACGCAGCCGTATAACAGAAAGTTTTAGTGCACTTCATGCTTCTTGCTTCTGACCAACTTTATGGAGATGCAGATTTCATTTTCCAACAGGACTTGGCACCTGCACACAGTGCCAAAGCAACCAGTATCTGGTTTAAGGACCATGGTTTCCCTGTTCTTAATTGGCCAGCAAAATCACCTAATCTTAACCCCAAAGAAAAAGGAAGATGCGATATGCCAGACCCAACAATGCAAAAGAGCTGAAGGCCACTATCAGAGCATCCTGGGCTCTCATAACACCTGAGCAGTGCCACAGACTGATCGACTCCATGCCACGCCGCGTCTTTTTAGGTTGTTCCTGCTTGAAATGACTGTTATTGTTTTCATCTGCATGTGAAAATGACTTTTTTGGGGTTAAACTGTCAGCTATGACCACTGAATGTATTTTAAAACCAGAGAAAAAATAGAAATGAGAAGTGGATTAGGAAAGTCAATTTTGTACTACACAGTCATCACATACATCTGTGTGCCTGTTGCTCAGCTGGTTCAGCACGATGCTGGACAAATACTGGAACGAACCAGTTGGGGAAAACTATTTTTCAAATAAATTTCTAAATAAATCTAATTATTAAACTAAATGAACCATTTAGACCAAATTACTTATCTAATTACTGATCTAAAGCCCACATTGTTACTGTATGATAATCGAAATATATTCTGTTGCATTATTTTTCTGTTTAACACTGTGAAGCTGCTTTGAAACAATATGCATTGTTAAAAGCGCTATATAAATAAAGTTGACTTGACTTGACTTGACAAATATAATAATCTATTTCAAATATATATGGAATTAATAAATTGTGATATATTCTCAGAATGCACTTTAATTTGTATGCCCTGTAGGAATGTGTGTAATTTAATTTATATGTAGTAAAATACAGGGTTTATATAGTTTTGTTAATACTGAAATGCTGAGTGTTAATATGTCCTATTTATTGTTTGATTTCTTCATGATTAAAATGTAATTGAATGAACAATTCAGTGTGTAAAAGAATGCATAATTTATTAAATTTATTTTAATACAAACAAAAAAATCAAAAAGCACACTTTAAGGACAAACAAAAAACATTTCACAAAAATGCTTTTGATTTATTACATGGCAGATTCTGTTTATAATTCAGAAGTACTGTGAAACTGTGTGTTGTCATTAAAACAGAAAAACCCGAATTCACAGGCATCTGACACAATATTAGTCTGGACACGTCAGAATCATGACCTCAGCATATTTAAAGCTGCGTGGGAAAGAGAAAACTCTGTTTTTAGAGAGAACTGCTTTTATCCTTTAGTGGCCACAAGAGGGCCACATATTTCATTTCTATCCTTACACCTCTAACAATATGTCTGTGGATCCCCCAAAGTAGCCAAGTGATGTCCAGCTCCCCCTCTGAGTGGAACTTCATTTAAGTAGGTTTAGAGATAGGGTTGTGTAGAATTAGGGCGTGACAGGGCCTTCAAGCTTCACCCAAAATAGTATGTATTGTTGTATATTTTTGCTATATAGGCCACAAATTGTCAGCGGGTATTAGTACAGTCATCATATAGTATTATGTTTTGTTTTTATTATTATTATAAAAATGTTTAAGTATAGATGCCTACTTTAAAGGATTAGTTCACTTCATAATGAACATTTTCTGATATTTTCATCACCCCCATCTCATCCAAGGTGTTTGTGTTTTTTTCTTCAGTCGAAAATAAAAAACTTTTTTGAGGATAACATTCCAGGATTTTTCTTCACATAATGGACGGGTTGAAGGTCCAAATCAATGCAGTTTCAAAGGGCTTCAGAGACTCTACACGATCCCAGACGAGGAATAGGGTCTTATCTAGTGAAACAATTGGTAATTTTCCAATTGAAAAAATAAACATTTATATATTTATATCTAAAGCTCACATTGTTACTGTATGATAATCAAAATATATTCTGTTGCATTATTTTTCTGTTTAACACTGTGAAGCTGCTTTGAAAATTAAAAGAAATGAACATTTGAAATATATCAGTCTGTGTTTAATGAATGAATATAATATACAAGTTTCACTTTTTTGAATAGAATTAGTGAAATAAATCAGTGAAATAAAGTGAAATAATTAGTGAAATAAAGCTGCTTTGAAACAATCTGCATTGTTAAAAGCGCTATATAAATAAAGTTGACTTGACTTGACTTTAACATCACTTAAACCTGTGCATACTGTCAAGTCAACTTTATACTGGTGGGTGACGCTTGGGGGCGATGATGAGCTGCAGGCCATTCCACTTTCATATGAAGAAGTCACACTGCTAGTCCAGAGATTGGCTACATCCAAAACCACAAACTTCCCTACTATATAGTAGTCGACAAAAGAATTATGTTCAAATTCACAGCACTCATAAAAGATTAGGCAAAAATGACTTGCGCAGAGATTTTGAAGTGTGCTTACAATGGACACTATCCCATGAGGCCACAGGAGAGGATTTGTGAATGGCAGTGAAGCGACGCAACTGACACATTAATACTACACACTAGTGATGGGTGCTTCCGAAACACTGCTTCGTGAAGCTTCGATACCTTAATCTTTTGTTCAGAATCAGTGGTTCAGAACATGTATCAAATCACGTAATTTCAGTAAACAAGGCTTCGTTTTTACTAAAGTTAGCTACACTTCCTTCCTATCTCCTGGGAATGGTAATTTCTTGCTAGAAATGACATCAGAAGTGGACTGAAATGACCACCAAATGCAAAATTTTGTGTCTTTTTTATCTTTATTTTTTAGCTAACAGAATGAGAAGCACAGGATTGTGGGATATCAAAGGCAGTGAATGATACATCTATGCTGTAATCGATGGTTTTTATTTCTATTGAAGCCATCAGTCTTCATTATATTAAATAATTTATAAAATTGTGTTTAAAAGCGGAATTTGCGGTGAAAAACTACATTAACCATAATGCTGTACAGAAAAGTGCCCCAATTAGATGCTGTGTTCGAAATCGCCCACTATACCCTCCTACATTACTAGACTAATATAGTCCACTTGAAGGAGTGAATGAAAAGGAGGGAGTGAATGGATGAAGTTGAAGCTGTTATAGCTGCGAAGGGTGGGCCAACTGCATATTACAGTGCCTAGGGCCCGGGATCTTGTGCTACGCCCCTGGGCTAGACGACTGGGTCAGAGCATCTCCAAAACTGCAGCTCTTGTGGGGTGTTCCCGGTCTGCAGTGGTCAGTATCTATCAAAAGTGCTCCAAGGAAGGAACAGTGGTGAATCGGCCACAGGGTCTTTGTCTTTTTATCTGATTTTCTTTTTGCTTCAAATCAGACTTATGAATGTTTTGATTATCCTGGTTTGATTGGTTCATTGCTTAAAGCACTTTATCCTAGACTTTTTTTGAAATCCCTATGGTATAAATTAATGGAAAAAATACATCTGGAACCAACACTGCTGAAAAAGCATGCAGGCACTAATGCAGTCTCTGGCGAGTGGACATGACAGGATGTGTGATGTCCTCAGAGATTGTGATTACAATGCACTCTATGTTGTTTGTAAAGAGATTTGAGTAGCATTTGCTTATTAAGGCGTTCATGTACTGTATCATGTCTTTGTTTGGTGACTATTACGACACTGATGAATAGAGTTCACAGTATAGAGTTATACGAGATACTTTAAGTGCTGGTACACAGTTTGTGTGTGTTCACTGAGCATTACTGTCTGATTAATGTAATGCTAATGTCAGTGAGTCTTTATTTGGTGGAATACATCGTTCTTGTTGTCTTTGACATCATGTATATCAGGGGTTTGTGTAACGTGAGTTTAATGAAGAGCAGTTCCACTTTCATATGAAGAAGTCACACTGCGAGTTATTGCAAAACACTGTGAAACCAAATCTCTTGTGGAATCTCAATTTCTTATTGTGATGAAAATAAAAGACCATATGTGTCTCTTCTGTGTGTGCAGCATATATGATTATAATTGTTCTCCTACATATTGATCATATTATTGGTATGGTGACATGAAAATCAATGTGTTTATAATTATTATTTACAAATGGCAGCACCTGTAATAGGCTACAAACAATGGAAATATACAAATGTATATCATTCCACTTACTTTTCTCAAAGTGTGTATTGTGGTACTTTGATTACAGCTTTAAAAGATAAAATAAAAGTAAATATATTATGTATATTAAATTGTCTTGACTACAAAAAAGTGTTGAACATTTCCACCGTTATTAGGCCTATACGATTTGACAGAATTTGCACTACGCTCTTCCGGAAAGTGCTGGCTTAAAAAAAGGTTGAGTTGAGGGGAACCCCTGCTATGGATTCTCAGGATGTAATTCATAAATTTAGTCTGTCTTATTTGTCTTCTCTACTTCCTCTTTTCCTTCTTATTGTTTCTCTCTGCTGGCGTCTCCTCTGTCACAGCACTTTTCCTCTCGCTCTGTCAAACTTGCTCTACTTAGACAAGCAAACATTTACAGATGAAACTGCGTCCCTCCAACACAATGTGAAAGAGACGAGCACAGGAAGCTTAAACCTGCAGACTCTCACAATCTCCAGCAATCTGATCAGCGAGTCACACTACAGTTGGCATGAGATGTTGGCAAAATGCATTATTTCCAGTTTTGTATTGCATGGAAACGACCTTCAAGTAACTAAACTGAAAAGTTGTTTTAGGTAATTTATGTGGGATGAGGTGCATTTATTTTGATCCTTGACATACTTCCTAAAAATCATTTAACATTTGTTAGAACCTGAGATACAGAAGCGACCAAAAGGAAATAGAAAGAGGAAGATAAAGAATCTAAATCACTAATTTAAGTTGGTACGTGCGGTTTCATTTTTGTACTTTTTTTGTAAAGGAACAACAAATGGGGTTTAGTGTGTATCAGGATTGTGAACTGGCGTGAGCTGGACTAACTCATGTAACCCACATGAATGACAGATTTTGATAGGTCTGATCATGTGCGCTAACCACTAGGTCATATTTCTGATCATGCATGTTACACATGACAAAACATAATTACAGCATCTACTTCAGATGCTGCTGTATAAAATTTATAAATATATTACAAATGTATAGAATTAAAAATCATTTATTTTAAAAATATAATTAAATGTATAAACAATAATAAAATGAATATCAATTATAAAAATTTACAGATCATAATTAACTTTAAATCATGTCTCTAAGAAGTGTCTTATGCTCACCAATGCTGTATTAATTTGATCGGATATTGTGAAATATTATTACAATTTAAAATGTTTTTTTAATTTAAAATGTGGTATATACAAAATATTTCGGTAACACTTTACAATAAGGTTGTATTAGTTAATGCATTAGTTAACATGAACTAATGATGAACTGCATTATCTTTGTTAATGTTAATTTCAACATTTACTAATGCATTATTAAAATCTTGTTAACATTTGTTAATGCAGTGTGAACTAACATGAACAGCTGTATTTTTATTAACTAACAATAACAAAGATTAACTAATGCTGAACAGAGGTGTTGTTCATGGTTAGTTCATGTTAACTAATGCGTTAACTAATGTTAACTAATACAACCTTATTGTAAAGTGTTACCAACATTTCTAATATTTTCAAGCATCATTTTGTATCAATCCATTATGAATGTTATTTTTGTCTATTGTATCTTTTGATACAATATATACATAGTTCCTATATTCAGACCTGACTTTTACACCTCTGTCTAAATTCTGCTGTTACTTCTAAAAAAAAATTAAAGTGACACGTTCCCCTGCAAAGTCTGGCATTTGGTTTAAAATGAACTGTCACATGATTTTAGCCTGCAGTTCAGATATGTCAAGAAGGCTTATATGGCACGTTCTTTTTCTATCGAGTTAAGACCTCAACGTTTAGCTACGCTTGCAGAATATGATACCAAGAGGCCAGAGCAGATTCTTAGAAAATCTATTTTGACGTGATTAGCATATTGTTCCTAATAACAATCTAATATGATATAAATATTGCTAATGCTCAAATATTGCTCTGCTCTGCGCTTCCATCTCGCTCACAGGGCCCTGCTTCTCTCCTTTACTCCTCTGGCAAGCTTATTTTACTTATTTTGGACTTTTTTGTGTTAAATACTTGCTTATTGTTACTTTGTTACTTTTTATTAAAAGCTAATTATTACAAATTTACCTAATAATTCATGGTTCCCTTTCAGTCGTCACAGACGAATTGGTATCACTTCTGGGAGCCCCTATCAGCTTCGAGTGTATATAGAGAAGTTGTGCGTACACAGGGACACAACATTTTCAACTAAATATCAGCCAGTTGGGACTTCGGGTCAACTGGAAAAGAGCGAACTCTCCCCCGTGCAGAGGATCTCTTTTCTCAGTGTGGAATTGGATTCGGTCAACCTAACAGTGTGCCTCAAAAAGGAGCATGTTCAGTCGGTGTTGAACTGCTTGAATTCAGAAGCAGAACAGCAGCCTCACTGATATTTTTTTCAGAGGCTCCTCGGGCATATGGCATCCACAGCCGCAGCCGCAATGACGCCGCGCGGATTACTTCATAAGAGGCTGCTTCAGGACTGGCTTCACGACTAAGTCCAGAGACGGTTGTGGCAGAGCGGCACGTTACGAGTTCCCATAACCTCACACTGTCACCAAACTTTCAGCTGGTAGTCGGACCCTTCGTTTCCAGGGCAGGAGTTCCCCTAGAACAAGTGTCCAGGCATGCTGGGGTCTTCACGAATGCCTCTGCCACCGGCTGAGGGGCCATGTACAATGGGCATGCAGTTTCGGGTCTGTGGACGGGGCCTCAACTGCAGTGGCACAATAACTGCCTCAAGTTGTTAGCAATACGTCTTGTGCTGGGCCGCTACAAGACAAGCACGTACTGGTCCGTACGGCTGCTGCGTACATCATCCACCAGGGTGGTCTACGCTCCTGTTGCATGTCGCAACTTGCCTGCCATCTCCTCATCTGGAATCAGAAGCATCTGAGGTCAGGTAGACCTGTTTGCCGCCCCAAACATGGTGCACTGCCAGTTGTTTTACTCCCTGACCGAGGGGACCCTCTGCACAAATGCACTGGCACACAGCTGGCCCCGTGACAGCTCCTCCTTGGCCCATTCCTCTGAGGAAGGACCTGCTTTCTCAGAGACGGGTGTTTCCTCGAAAGTGTTCGATCGGTTCTGTGCTTTCTTTTCTGCAAGATGGGTTGGAGCGAAGGCTGTCTCCCTCCATCCTCAAAGTGTATGTTGCTGCTATCACCACACATCACGAAGCAGTTGAAGGTCTTTGGGGAAGCATGATCTGATCGTCAGGTTCCTGAAGGGAGTGAGGAGATTGGGACTTGTCTCTGGTGCTGACTGCACTGCAGAGAGCACCCTTTGAGTCTTTGCAGTCAGCAGTGTTAAAAAATCTGTCATGGAAGACAGTACTCCTGACTGCTTAAGCCTCTATCAAGAGGGTTGGGGACCTGCATGCATTTTCAGTTATATGTGGACAGAATGTAAAGTTTCTGGACCTCAGAACAGCTTTTCATCTGTTACGGAGGCCAGCAGAAGGGAAAGGCTGTCTCCAAGTAGAGGATGGCCCACTCAGAGGATGGCAGATTTTTTCTATAGGGATCCCAATTCGTCTGTGACATCCAACACATGTTGAATGTGAAAGGGAACATCTCGGTTACGTATGTAAAACCTCGACCCCTGAAGGAGGGAACGGAGACGTACATCTCGTCACCAGAGTTGCTGTACCATCGCTGTATTGCTGAGTCTCAGGCTTGGCTCCTCAGTGTAAAACAAAGTGCGCTGCATCCGCTTCCGTATTTATACCCACGCTGCAAGGCAGAGCGGGAGATGCAAATCTCACACGCCAATGTGTATTAGCTCGTTTTGTATACACTCGAAGCTGATCAGAAGTGATTACAATTTATCGGTGAAGTCTGACGTACCTCACCATTCCCTCCTTCAGGGAACAAGGGTTACAAACGTAACCAAGTCATTTGATTGTCTATTATTCTTTTTATTCTTTACTTATAAATAAAAATCCTATTTTTTTATCACTTATTTTTATCCTATTTTTTTCTCATTAATGTACACACAGCACTCCATATTGACAGAAAAACACAGAATTGTTGACATTTTTGCAGATTTATTAAAAAGGAAAAACTGAAATATCACATGGTCCTAAGTATTCAGACCCTTTGCTGTGATACTCATATATTTAACTCAGGTGCTGTCCATTTCTTCTGATCATCCTTGAGATGGTTCTACACCTTCATTTGAGTCAAGCTGTGTTTCATTATACTGATTGGACTTGATTATGAAAGCCACACACATGTCTATATACAACCTTACAGCTGACTGTGCATGTCAGAGCAAATGAGAATCATGAGGTCAAAGGAACTGCCTGAAGAGCACAGAGACAGAATTGTGGCAAGGCCCAGATCTGGCCACGGTTACAAAAAGTTTCCTCTGCAACTAAGGTTCCTAAGAGCACAGTGGCCTCCATAATCCTTAAATGGAAGACTTTTGGGATGACCACAACCCTTCCTAGAGCTGGCCATCTGGCCAAACTAAGCTATCGGGGAAGAAGAGCCTTGGTGAGAGAGGTGAAGAAAAACCCAAAGATCACTGTGGCTGAGCTCCAGAGATGCATTTGGGAGATGGGAGAAAGTTGTAGAAAGTCAACCATCACCGCAGCCCTCCACCAGTTGGGGCTTTATGGCAGATTGGCCCAACGGAAGCCTGTCCTCAGTGCAAGACACATGAAAGCCTGCATGGAGTTTGCTAAAAAAACACCTGAAGGACTCCAAGATGGTGAGAAATAAGATGCTCTGGTCTGATGAGACCAAGATAGAACTTTTTGGCCTTAATTCTAAGCAGTATGTGTGGAGAAAACCAGGCACTGCTCATCACCTGTCCAATACAGACCCAACAGTGAAGCATGTTGGTGGCAGCATCATGCCGTGGGGGTGTTTTTCAGCTGCAGGGACAGGACGACTGGTTGCAATCAAGGGAAAGATGAATGTTGCCAAGTACAGGGATATCCTGAATGAAAACCTTCTCGCGAGTGCTCAAGACCTCAGACTGGGCAGAAGGTTCACCTTGCAACAAGTGGCTTCACAACAACTCTGTGACTGTTCTTGAATGGCCCAGCCAGAGCACTGACTTAAACCAAATAGAGCATCTCTGGAGAGACCTGAAAATGGCAGTCCACCAATGTTTACCATCCAACCTGACAGAACTGGAGAGGATCTGCAAGGCGGAATGGCAGAGGATCCCCAAATCCAGGTGTGAAAAACTTGTTGCATCTTTCCCAAAAAGACTCATGGCTGTATTAGATCAAAAGGGTGCTTCTACTAAATAATGAGCAAAGGGTCTGAATACCTAGGACCATGTGATATTTCAGTTTTTCTTTTTTAATAAATCTGCAAAAATGTCAACAATTCTGTGTTTTCTTTTGTCAATATGGGGTACATTACAGGTCCTTTAAAAAAATTAGCATATTGTGATAAAAGTTCATTCTTTTCCATAATGTAATGATAAAATTAAAATTTCAGATATTTTAGATTCATTGCACACCATTGAAAAGGTTCTCTAAACGAGCTATTAACCTAATCATCTGAATCAACTAATTAACTCTAAACACCTGCAAAAGATTCCTGAGGCTTTTAAAAACTTCCAGTCTGGTTCATTACTCAAAACCGCAATCATGGGTAAGACTGCCGACCTGACTGCTGTCCAGAAGGCCATCATTGACACCCTCAAGCGAGAGGGTAAGACACAGAAAGACATTTCTGAACTAATAGGCTGTTCCCAGAGTGCTGTATCAAGGCACCTCAGTGGAAAGTCTGTGGGAAGGAAAAAGTGTGGCAAAAAACGTTGCACAAGGAGAAGAGGTGACCGGACCCTGAGGAAGATTGTGGAGAAGGACCGATTCCAGACCTTGGGGGACCTGCGGAGTCTGTAGTAGAAACATCCAGAGCGTGTGCAGGAAATGGGCTACAGGTGCAGCATTCCCCAGGTCAAGCCACTTTTGAACCAGAAACAGCGGCAGAAGCGCCTGACCTGGGCTACAGAGAAGCAGCACTGGACTGTCGCTCAATTTTGCATGTCATACGGAAATCAAGGTGCCAGAGTCTGGAGGAAGACTCTGGAAGGAAATGCCAAAATGCCTGAAGTCCAGTGTCAAGTACCCACAGTCAGTGATGGTCTGGGGTGCCATGTCAGCTGCTGGTGTTGGTCCACTGTGTTTTATCAAGGGCAGGGTCAATGCAGCTAGCTATCAGGAGATTTTGGAGCACTTCATGCTTCCATCTGCTGAAAAGCTTTATGGAGATGAAGATTTCGTTTTTCAGCACGACCTGGCACCTGCTCACAGTGCCAAAACCACTGGTAAATGGTTTACTGACCATGGTATTACTGTGCTCAATTGGCCTGCCAACTCTCCTGACCTGAGCCCCTTAGAGAATCTGTGAAATATTGTGAAGAGAAAGTTGAGAGACACAAGACCCAACACTCTGGATGAGCTTAAGGCCGCTATCGAAGCATCCTGGGCCTCCATAACACCTCAGCAGTGCCACAGGCTGATTGCCTCCATGCCACTCCGCATTGAAGCAGTCATTTCTGCAAAAGGATTCCCGACCAAGTATTGAGTGCATAACTGAACATAATTATTTGAAGGTTGACTTTTTTTCTATTAAAAACACTTTTCTTTTATTGATTGAATGAAATATGCTATTTTTTTGAGATTTGAGAAATTTTGGGTTTTCATGAGCTGTACGCCAAAATCATCAGTATTAAAACAATAAAAGACCTGAAATATTTCAGTTGGTGTGCAATGAATCTAAAATATATGAAATTTGATCATTACATTATGGAAAATAATGAACTTTTATCACAATATGCTATAATAATATTTTTTTAGAAGGACCTGTAATGTACATAGAAAATTAACTTAAATTATTTAAGCAAATGACTGCAATATAGCAGAGGGAAAATGTTAAGGGGGTCTGAAAACTTTCCGTACCCACTGTATATTTCCTGTCACGTTTGATCAATTTAATGTATCCTAGTTGAATGAATTTATTTCTTTTTTTTATTAATTTTTTTTTGTTCTCTAAAGAATCTTACCCCAAACTTTTAAATGGAAGTATATCACAGTTCCCACAAAAAGCACCATATTAAAGCAGCAAAAACTTGTCAACATTGGTAACAAATGTCATAGGAGCAAATCAGCATATTAAAATGATTAAAATATAATGATATAAATTATAAATCTGTTATTGATCTTTTTGGGTGAGGTTAGTAGCGTCATTCTAGTGTCCATTACCGATCTGTTACATAACACCAATGTGCAAATTATCAACTATCATTATTGTAAGGAACTCACTGCATTTCTAGGAACATGACAAATATCATTACGTCATCAGGGTCAAGACAATTGGCATCACAGTTTTGTAACATGATGTGCCATATCATGTTCCCCTGGTTTTGTGCTTCTTGGTTTTGTGTTTTGTGCTGCTATTTTGTTGTGTTTTATTCATATTGTTCCTGTATTCTGTCTTCTTTTGTGTTTATGCAGCATTCACGTCATGATATAATTACTGTATCGAAATTACAAACACTGTCGGCCATGACAGGACGAGACTCTGGGTGATGGTCAGGGGCTGGTTGCATGACAGGTGTGAGGTGGGGCTGGACGGTGGTGATGGTGTCTTCCCCACTCTGCCAACGACGAACGAGGATCCATCTATCCAGAGTACGAAGGTGATATATTTTTCTAGCCCAGCATGGATCTCCTCACAGCATCACAAAGCAGATCATATCGTCCATCCCACACCGGCTTGGTGGAAGGTGTTTAAAAACTCAAAAAGTTAATCTCCCTTCCCAGGGGTGATGTTTATGGAGGTTTTTTCCATATATTTTCTTCTAGGTCCGGTCATATGCAGGCAGGAAGATGAAGATAGATGATTAAAGTTCCAAACGTAGTTTAATAACAAAAAATACAAAAAGCAGGCAGGCAGGCATTAACACATACATAACGGTGACCGGACAGAGAGTGCAGGCAAGACACAAACAAGGTAATTCATCCTTCGCCGGGAGTTTGATTGACAGACGATCTGACCAAACATAATCCGCCAAATCCGCCATTTTTGTCCGACAAAGCAGTCAAGAGAGTTTAGATTAACATCGGCCCATCACCACACATTAAAGAGCCACAAAACGGTATTTATTGTTTACATTTCTTAAAAAAAGTCAACGTTTTAGAGTTGACACTTTGTTTTATATTAAAGTAACCTGCTCTGTCCTGTCTTTCAGTGCGTTGTCAGTATCTCTTTGCTCTGCGATGTGTTTTTCACTGCGTGAGAAGAATGTGTGTGTGGTGTGAGCGCATAGCTCGGACATAGCTTTGTCGGACATAGCAACTGTAACTAAAGTGTGAACACATGGCTGAAGAAAACAAACTCTGACAGTGTATTATACGTGAGGGTAACTGGAGAATTCCAGAGCGGCAGTAGGTAGATACAAACACTCCCTTTCTTGACACCAGGCCCAGTAGTCGAAGCCCGCTCTAACTTCCACGGCCACAGCACCCCCACCAGTCGATAAGGAAGGTAGAACAGTCTCCCAGTCATGGACATGTGTCGAAGGGCTGTCCAACACCAGCACTCGGCTCTTCTCAGGCAGGGCTCTTTCCTCGGCCTAGAACACGATCACTGACAAACACTAGCACAAGCACTGCACTGCAATTTTCCTGGTGCACACACTCAAAGAAATCAAAGAAAGCTTTAGTTGTGGGACAGACACAGAGGGTATTGAGGCCACGAACCAGGGACTCCTTACTCCTCTTCCAGCAAGAAAACACGGGTACAAGCAGACTGGGTGATGGGCAAACGCTTCGTTGAATCTGAGGATCTGGGCTTTTGGTAAGAAGTCAGCGCTAATATGGGTTGTAATATACAAACAAGTAAATGTCTGAAAGTGTCGGACTGCTCCTTTAACTATCCATGCTTCTCCTCTCATAACACATGCCAAATGTTCAAAAGCATTACCCCACCAGATTAGCTTCGCTCTCCTTCTT
This sequence comes from Gobiocypris rarus, assembly GCA_023029165.1. Taxonomy (NCBI): domain Eukaryota; kingdom Metazoa; phylum Chordata; class Actinopteri; order Cypriniformes; family Gobionidae; genus Gobiocypris; species Gobiocypris rarus. Next base: position 19,060,350 of record CM040911.1, read on the forward strand.
GTATTGCCTCTCCGATTCGATCCGTTCGTTGTATCCTCCAAACATCCAGTATTCCTTCTAAACACACCACACAATCATGAAAGCACAACGTAAACAAAGGGCTTAGCACCTATCTCCTCCGTGTTTCAAACATGACTCTCCTTCTTCTTCCACCCAGCCTGCAAGTCCAGACCACCGTTCTCATCCCCGCACCCGTTACCTGTGTCACCCTCCCGGTGAACACCCAGAACAAAACTTCCCGCCCTTCCTGTTTCTCCAACGTCCTTTTTATAGGTCTTCCCCTTTCTCAATTAGGGCCGGCGCTCCGCACGCACATCACGCACTGCGCGTAGGGCACCAAGTGCTTGGGGGGGCACCAAAAAATCTAGGTCGTGAAAAAATCATCACAATAGGCTACTAGTATAAATAACAAATAAAATATTTCTAAAAGCATGTTAATATACAAAAGTATAACAAAAGTAATATAGGCCTAGACCAAATTAGTCGAGAAAAAGGTGAATCTCTGTGCCAGTCTCCCTCTGGTGACCCCCCCTTCCCCACCTCCCAGTGGTCTGTTCGATATGCCTCATTCAATGTCAAATTTGGCAGACACTGACATCAGACATGGCCTCGGAAAGGCACCAAGAGTCGGGGGTGGAAAAAAGAAAAAAGAAGAGACAGCGGGATGATGCTCGCGCGTGGCTTGCAGGTAAGACAATGTTTTAAATAAAAATTTTGTTTTGTAGCCCTTGCGTGTAGTATGCATGTCCAGGGGCATCGGCGCGTCCGCGTCGCTAGTAGTGCAAAAGATCCGGGGCTTTTAGCCCTGCATGTTGAGTCTTTTATTTTAACGGAGTCCGGGGAAATTGTGAAACTTGGGCTGTTAAAGATGCAGTTTGTTTGAGAAGGAAAGGAAGGCCAATCGTTGGGGTCCTCATCGTCATATTTGAATGACAAATAAAGCTAATTTTCCCGTACGCTATTAGTGCAGAACGTTCCCTTTTGTAATTTCTTTGCTTCAATACTAGTGTTGTCACGATACCAACATTTTGACTTCGGTACGATACCTAACTGAAATATCACGATACCGATACTTAAACGATACTATGGCAAAAACCTAAAACAGCATGAAAAGTACATTTATAATATGAATGATTAGATTATTGTAAATAATTAGATTAAGGTAAATAATCACAATCACACAATGTTATTAAAGCATAATTTAGTTTAAAATAATTGTATATCCCCTTCACTTTAATATTTATGTATTTAAAAAAATAATAATAATAATAATAATTTCTCCAAGCAGATATCACAAGTCTGTCTCTGCCATTAACAAGTAACATTGTCTTTAATAAGAAAATACTTCCCTGCCATTGACCAGTTTTTCCAGATTTTCACTGCAGTAGGGGGCACTATTACACTTATCTTATGAAAGAGTACTGAATTTCTACAGACGAAGAGGCAGGAACAAGCAATATCGAATGCATAATGTAAAACACTATCCTCAACATTAAACAGCATATAAATCAAAACTGCCTAATTATTTTACTGAGGGAAAATGTCGAACCAGGAAGGGTAATGACTGCGAAGCTTTGTGATGGACTCGATCTAACGTTACTGCATCTGTTTTGATCATCGTTAAGAATTCCATCTGACAAAAGTGATTCTCAGATTTTGCTCAAAATGCTGCTTTTATAATGAAATTTTATAAAATATTCCGGGGAGGGGGCATGAACATTTTGTGAAAATGGCACACAAAAAACCCTGGCGGGGTAAGAGTTAAACAGTCTTAGACTCAATACACCTCTTTGGTGGTCTGCTTGCGCGGCCGCGGGTAAAATAAATAAGAAACACTCATTTAATATGTTCGAGAGCATTCACAAACCTGTCGCTCTTTAAATTCTTTGAACAAATCGGGATGTTTGTCGGCAAGATGCTTTGCCAAGTTGGATGTATTGGCTCCCTTCGCTTGCGTTGTTTTGTAGCACCGTTTGCAGACTGGCTTTGTGTTGTCTGTGGGCTTGCCCTGACTGTCAGCAATGTAAGCAAAATATTGCCATATTTCACTTCGCGCATCTGCTTTCTCAACAAGCTGTGGACGTTTGGAAAAAGCACGAGCACCAGCCATGCCTAAAGCTGTAACGTATTTGACAGGAAAAACACGCACTCAATGTGCCATAGAAGCAGCTGTACACACACTGCCCGGGTGCCCCCTGCTGCCGCACAACAGGAAATACAGCTGTTACTCTTAAAGTACCGGTACTAATAAAATGTAGAATCGTACCGTTTTTAAAGACAGGGTATCGCGATACATTTCTAGTACCGGTATACCGTGCAACACTATTCAATGCAATGTCTATCTGCCTCAGTCTGAACTTTAGAAAAACCCTGCAACTGAAAATGTGATTTTGCCAAATTAGACCGCTTAGATAAATATTTTTCGTTGTTGTACTATGGCATGCGGTCATTTTCAAGAGGTTCGGCCAAGGGCGACATCTGTTGGTGAAACTGCAATTAGAAAAAAAAAACACAATCTCAGTGTTTGTATATTTCCATATTCACAGAGTTGTCAAATTATTAGGGCTGGGAAAAGATTAATCTCGATTAATCGCATACAAAAGTTTGTGTCTACATGATATATGTGTGTGTACTGTGTATAATTATTTTGTATATATAAATTCTATATACAAAATAATTATACAAATTATGTAAATTATATCTACAAAATAATTATACACAGTACACAAACATATATCATATGTCCCTAGTACATATACCCTAGTCCCTCTGTTGAGTAATTTCTACTGTGCAGTTGTGCATGGTTATTTGCAGTTTAAAATGTGCACTTTAAAATTCATACATTTATACTGTTATTTGCACTAAACTTTTTTTTGCACTTTTAACTTTCTGTGTTTACATTGTTCAGTTCAATTATTCATTTGCAGCAGTTATTTTGGAAGTAAAGAGAACCTAACTAAGAAATTCTGAATGGTAGTTATTTCTTTGGTTGGTGGGTGGGTGGTTGTGGAGGGGAGGGTAGGGTAGGGGTGGGGGCACCGCCAAGCATTTCTGAAAGCCCACAGGCACAGCATGTCATGTCCGAGAGGTCTATCTTTTTAAGGTCTGGGAGTAGTCACACCCTCCTGAGATAGACTAGGCCAATGAGATTGTTGGGAAATTCCACTGGAGATTTTATGGCTCTTTGTTTCAAGCAAGAATCAATGGGTCTGTGCCCATTTATACTCTAATTAATGCACCAAACACACACTGCATCCTCTGAATAAGTGGCATACACTCACCTAAAGGATTATTAGGAACACCTGTTCAATTTCTCATTAATGCAAATATTTAATCAACCAATCCCATGGCAGTAGCTTCAATGCATTTAGGGTGTGGTCCTGGTCAAGACAATCTCCTGAACTCCAAACTGAATGTCAGAATGGGAAAGAAAGGTGATTTAAGCCATTTTGAGCGTGGCATGGTTGTTGGTGCCAGACGGGCCGGTCTGAGTATTTCACAATCTGCTCAGTTACTGGGATTTTCACGCACAACCATTTCTAGGGTTTACAAAGAATGGTGTGAAAAGGGAAAAACATCCAGTATGCGGCAGTCCTGTGGGTGAAAATGCCTTGTTGAAACTAGAGGTCAGAGGAGAATGGGCCGACTGATTCAAGCTGATAGAAGAGCAACTTTGACTGAAATAACCACTTGTTACAACCGAGGTATGCAGCAAAGCATTTGTGAAGCCCCAACATGCACAACCTTGAGGCGGATGGACTACATCAGCAGAAGACCCCACCGGGTACCACTCATCTCCACTACAAATAGGAAAAAGAGGTTACAATTTGCGCAAGCTCACCAAACTTGGAGAGTCAAAAACTGGAAAAATGCTACCTGGTCTGATGAGTCTCTATTTCTGTTGAGACATTCAGATGGTAGAGTCAGAATTTGGCGTAAACAGAATGAGAACATGGATCCATCATGCCTTGTTACAACTGTGGTGGTGGTGTAATGGTGTGGGGGATGTTTTCTGTTTCCCTTAGTGCCAGTTGTTCATAAGACGCATAGATGCATAGACGAAATAACATACAAGGGACACTTTACAATTACAGTTATATGCGTACATACAATGTCCTGGGGTGCATGTTTATTTATAGAGACAGTTTGTCTATACTTTAAGGCAAAAGCGTGTGTTTTACAGGCTGTGTCTTTACTATGGCCTTTTCCATGTGGCCACATTTTGTAGGGCCATAAAACGTCTTATCAGTTGATATCCAGGGGTAACCAAGGACCTTTCTCTGTTGTGCTGGGGGAAGGTCTGATACTAAGCACAAAGCATTTAAACATATTTGTTAAATGTAACAGGCGATTATGTGTCTGATTTGCTTCAGTCGTTACATGAGTAATGCAGTATTAACACTCTAGTAACTACTATTAACTAACAAGAAACTAGCAAGTAATAGTAGTCAAATGTGGCAGTATAATATTAGCTAATCAATAACTACTATTTTTTCATAACTCCCAGAGTACTACTAAGAGCTACTTTATACAGGTTCATAATTAACATGAATAATGCATAATGTATATTTCATTCTAAAGTGAAGGTCTTAGTAACCCATTAGTAATGACTCAAGTATTACCAAATCGGTTCATTGGTTCACCAAAACATTCAGAAGGAATGACTAATTATTTGGATCAGTATTCTAAAGCTGTGTTTCTCAACCAGTGGGTCGTGGATCATTCAATAGGGGGTCGCGAGACTTTCTCTGTGTTCTCATATTTTCGAATTTCGTACGTTGAATCATTATTGCCGTAACTTTCTAACGCTGTTTCTAAACTGTCCTATCACATGTATCACTGCCGCGAACGACTCTTTACATGGGCAGTTTACCCCGTTGCTTGGTAACGCACTCGCGATGCCAGACCTGTAAAGCCTTGTTTATACTTTCGGTGTGATGAGACGTCATATTCGGCCAGATTCGCCTCGAACTCGTGCATCTTCGGTTGCAGAGCGGCGCGCAAAGTTACAAAACTTGACGTGCACACCGCCAGGCGAAATGGGGTCTCGCGCTCTCAACGCACACCCGCCCACTCCACGTTGACGTTTTTTTTTCTGCACGCACCCTCGCACTCGTGCGGACGCGTCGCGTATAAACAAGACTTTTATACTGTACGCAGCCACGGGCTGTTAGCTTGAGAAAATGCATCCGTTTTTTAAAAGAAAACAAGCTGAAGATTTTACATTATGGCTCATTAGTTAACATTAACTAATAATGAACTGCACTTTCAATATTTACAAATCCATTATTAAAATCTTGTTAACATAGGTTAATGCACTGTGAACTAACATGAACAAACCATGAACAGCTGCATTCTTATAAACTAGCCTAGGTCTAAATTTTAAGTTATTTATTTCCAGCCTTAGTGGGTCGTATGACTGGCATACAAAAAAAAGTGGGTCGCAGTAGGCAAAAGGTTGAGAAACCCTGTTCTAAAGCATAATAACTCTCTAGTAATGACTGAAGTCATTGTTAACTTTGACGTTTTTGTAAGGTTTCGGATAAAAATGACTCAAGTGTAACTACATACTTCGAAAGGAATTACTAGTTATTTGGATCAGTATTCTAAAGTGAAGATCATGGTAACTCACTAGTAATTACTTACTGTAGTCCGTAGTTTTCCTCTTTGTCGCCATCTCTGTTTGAAATCTGCAATTGATCAACTCTACTGTGCCTCGGCACCGCACAACGCGTATGAATACAATGTTTTGAGGAGAATGCGCGTCTGTCATGAGAAGGGCTGTCAGTCACCGCTCTGGTGTGGATACTGTCATTCAGAATCACAGATTCTACTGTTTGAGCGTATGACCAACATAAGAATGTCATCTGAACAAGTTAGCAGCTAACATCCACTTTTGTTTACGCCACCTTCAAAAGCCCTTTTTATTCTTGTTTTCACATAAGGCTCGGCTGAAGTCTCTTTTTCTGTAGCCATTCCGAAAGTCCGAAGTCTTTTGCATTATACAACGGGCGAATCTCCAGATGTCACTGTCACTGATTGAGGTTTCAACCTCTCTGAATCCGCTATCAGATTGATAAGTTTAATTATATCAAGCACTGTGAGAAAAGACTATAAATCTCCGCCTCCAACATCATCACACGAGATATAGCCTACTAGCAGGGACTTCTTATTGATGTGTACAGATGTGACGCAATGACGCAAATATATGCTCGAATCTCCCGCGGAAATCCACCAGTACCACTGGAATTAAAAACATTATTACAAGCTTACCGCTGTAAATCGAGCTGAGGTAAGCAGATAGTTTTGAACACTGGCTGGTTATGTACTTGCTCAAAAAATTTTAACCCAAAAAAGTTACGGACTGCAGCTTTAAGTGTTACTATCCAAAACCTTACAAAAACCTCAAAAGCTTACAATGATTTCAGTACTTACTACAGAGTTGTGTTTTTCACTTTATAATACTGATCTAAATAATTAGTAATTCCTTTACAAGGATGTAGTAACTCTTGAGTCATTACTTCTCTTTAGAATTAATTATGCATTATCCATGTTAATTATGAATCTGTATAGTAGTTCTTAGTAGTCCACTGGGAGTTATGAAAAAAATAGTAGTTACTGTATAGCTAATACTGAACTACCACATTCGACTAAGCACGTTTACTTGCTAATTTATTAATCAGTTTCTTGTTAGTATTTACCAGAGTCTTAATATTGTGTTACTCATTTGTTCCAGTGCAGTTACTCAATAATGAAGGAACAGTATTCTAAAGTGTTACCGTTTGTTCTGTTTGGAACACTAGAGTCAGAGATTTCCCGACATCCACAGAGAAACGCTGTTTTGATTCCAGGGGGCTAAGAGGGTCAGAAAGCAGCAGAGCTGGGGGTCATCACTGTCCTGAGAAAACACACAAATATTCAATGCGGAGGTGGACTGCAAACATGAGCTGAGAGGTCATCTGGGTTTATTTAGACGAAAGCAATATGGTGAGGAGAAATAAAGTGCTAGACCATTAACAGCAAAAGAGAGTTGTGAAATGTCACAAACCAACTTCAAATTTACCAAATTTCAATTAAAAAAAAAAACATTAAACATTTTTCTGTGTCATCTAAAACATCGGAGGAACTCAAGATGAAGTTCCTGTTTTTAAGGAAGTGACAGACAGTGTTCATCTGTAGAGCTTCAAGGTAGACAGCTATGGTAAGTCATTCTTTGTTTTAAATAATCTCAAACTACAGTAGTAAAAAAAAAAAAAAGAATTGTTAAAAAAGCTAATTAATTCAATTGATTGAGTTTAATCAATATCATGGAGATTTTCACAAGTCAACCTTTTCTGTATAGGTGACATTTAGAATAATGTTGCAAAAATGTTTACGGTAACACTTTATAATAACTACATGCTATGAAGCATTAGTTAAGCATCAGTAAATAGTAAATTCATCATTTATAAAGCATTAGTAGACATTAGTAAGCGGTTATAACTACAGTTGTAAATGCTTTGTTCTTGATTTATAAGCATATCTATGTAGCATTAGTAAATAATCAATTCATCATTTATAAAGCGTTAGTAGACATTAGTAAGCGGTTTATAACTACAGTTTTAAATGCTTTGTTCTTGATTTATAAGCATATCTATGTAGCATTAGTAAATAATCAATTCATCATTTATAAAGCGTTAGTAGACATTAGTAAGCGGTTTATAACTACAGTTGTAAATGCTTTGTTCTTGATTTATAAGCATATCTATGTAGCATTAGTAAATAATCAATTCATCATTTATAAAGCATTAGTAGACACTAGTAAGCGGTTTATAACTACAGTTGTAAATGCTTTGTTCTTGATTTATAAGCATATCTATGTAGCATTAGTAAATAATCAATTCATCATTTATAAAGCGTTAGTAGACATTAGTAAGCGGTTTATAACTACAGTTGTAAATGCTTTGTTCTTGATTTAGCTCATTGTAAGTCTTCAGTTTGAAATGGATTTTGTGACACTAACAGAAACAAGAAAGCCTTACCACACCAAAATATTGCTTATTTTCTTCATTCTATTGCTTTTTTTAGTTTTGCTGCTTAATTTATTTACATATATTATTGTTGTTGCTTATTTTATTAATTACATTTACTTTATTGCTAATTTTGTTATTTTTTGTTAATCTTGTTGCTTATTTAGTTCCTTGTTATTTTATTTGTGATACTGCAGATGTTTTTTTTTTTCATTTTATATCAAGTGTACAGTTGCAGTTTTTTTTACCTCCTGAAATAAATATATCTATATATGTTCTAGCCCTCTGCATTGTTCATTTCCTCTTCCTGTTTAGAAGAGAACTGAGCCTTTAAATCTCCTTTGTAAATGCTTTACAAGGCATACATAGTCCTCACTTTAGGGGACATGCTGGCGGCAGTGGCTCAGTGGTTCATGTAGATTGTCTACAAACCAGAAGGTTGGTAGGATCCCCGGTTCCTCCTGACCAAGTGTCGAGGTGTCCATGAGCAAGACACCTAACCCCAGCTGCTCCCGACGAGCTGGATGGCTTGCATGGCTGACACCGCCGTCGGTGTGTGAATGAGAGAGTGAATGGGTGAATGTGAGGCAACATGTATAGCGCTTTGGATGGCCATGGGTCTGTTGAAAGCGCTATATAAATGCAGTCCATTTACCATTTAAGATGAGCTCACAAAAATAGTAAACTGACAACTACTAAATGTTTTATTACTCTGAATTAATCATAAACTACAATAGGAATACATGTTAATAAAGCATTTATTAACACACTGAGTAACTATTACTATATGTCTAAATAATAAGATGTACAAATGTACATTTAGATAGTTTATTAATCATTTACTTACACTTTCTAAATTATCTTATGAACCGCTGACAACTAAATAACTGGTTTGTAAATAATCAAATACTTAATTTAGAAATGATAAATTGATCATTAATAAAGTATGAAAATACAAGTATTAAACACATTATGGATATGCTTATAAATCAAGAACAAAGCATTTACACCTGTAGTTAAAAACCGTCTACTGTCTACTAATGCTTTTTAAATGATGAATTGACTATTTACTAATGCTTAACTAATGCTTCATAGCGTGTAGTTATTATAAAGTGTTACCGTTTACGGTAAGGTACTATATTATTTCACTTTTTTACATTTTTACATTATTTAAATTATTTAACTGTACTTCTACAGTATTTGTTAATTTATTCAATGTTGATCTCAGTATTTACTAATACATTATTAAGATCAAAAGTTGTATGCAATGTGAACTAACATGAGCATTTATAATAACCATAATGTTATAAAATTAATAAATGTTAATAAATGCTGTAAAAATATATTGCTCATCTTCATGTACAATGAGCCCTTATCGTATTGTTATTGTTGCCATTGGCTACAGACTAGAAGTGAAACATGAATACACACACACACACACACACACGTCCGGAAGGATGCAGTTTCATTGTTCTCAACATAGCAAAGCATTATTAGAGAAAGTTGAGACACACTTTTTTGGTCTCAGGTTGTGGTACTGCATGTAACAAATCTAGTGAGCATCTTATGATAAAATAAAGAAAAACAGTAATGAATAAAAGTGAGCGAAAGTAATACTCATGGGTCAATGAGGTGTGAAATAGTTTGTGAAATAGTGTGAAATAGTTTGTGTCTGTGTGTTGAGCTGTGACATTAAGTGTGGTAAAGGATTGAGGACAGGAAACTGAACTCAGTCTAGTTCACCCTCAAATGAAAGGACTACTTGTATGCTGGCTTTGCTCACAAAAGATGAGAACATTTTTTTTATTTTGTCAATTCAAATACATTTGACAATTCAATTGGACAAACACAGTATATTTTACAGCCCTGATTCGTACATAGCCTACTATTTACTTATTACAGCAGTTACATTAAAGGGCATATTTCAGATTAGAGACCCCAGTGAGTCAATGTAAATAATGTAGGTATTCTTTAAAATATACTTAAATACGGCTTTCTTGAGTCCTTTTTGTGGGAAAATTTTGCTTCTGCATCTAAAAATGCCAAAAACAGAAGTGAGATAACGGGAGGGAGTGCGGTCAATTTCAACGATATAGGAAAACAATGGATTGCAATGCCAGTCCGGACGTTGAAGAAATTATAAATGTTTATTAATACTCATATGGCAGACCACAGACATACAATTATGACACACAATCAGGGACAAGCCAGGATTAGACGGATCAACGATTAGAGGAAATATATTGAGTTGTTGTGTGAGGAGAACCAGTGGAGAAAAGAGCAGGTGTCTCAGAGAGAGTTAGCTAACGATAAGATTATATATGCTAGCTAATGATATGAATACTGTGCTCATATTACAATACTGCACAGATTATCATCATGTATCAGGCAATAGAAAAGCTGGTATTGGTCATCTAGGAGTATTGATACTTAAAACCAATAACAGAAACTAATAAGCTTTGACCATCAGGCATAAGTCACACTCGCTAATATCCGTCCGCACTAAACGTGTTAAACATTATACATTAGGGGTTTCTCATCACGACTGATTTGGTAGTTAGCAAATGTATAAAAAACAAGACTCACAGTGCACAGTTCACGTTTTCTTTGAGCTGCAGCTGACGGATCCGTGACCGCCACGTCTCCTGTCGGCGCCCGAACCACAGACAGTTTAGTGTTATTGTGTGTTTCATGTTATCCTTTATTCAATCTTTCTCTGTTATTAGTTTTTTTTTTCATGGCATGAATAAAATATTTACATTACCAGCACACAATTCCAAACTTTTTTGAAAGTGAGACTGTATGCATTTGTGTTAATGTACACTCTTCATCAATGTTGAAATGGATTCACGTAAAAACAACGGCAAAGAAGCATCACGTGTGGATGTTTAATAATTTAATATCATCCTTTACATGAGTATTGCAATGTTGAGCTCCATCATATCGCTGGGATGATAATCCTCCGGTCTAAAGTGAACACTACACACACCAACGCGTGTTTCGAAGCAGATGCAGAAGTGAAGTCCCGTCTCTTCACCTGTACAAAATGCCACCATGCAGGACTCCTACTGAATACCAACCTATTCTGCACCAAGCCAACGCAGACCCCGGCAGACGACTCCCTCTCGTGACGTAATATGACACAATGTTAAAAAAAAAGCGTTTTTTACAAACTGCCAGATTCAGCCAGAGAAGAAGAGCACAGCCCTTGTATATCACAGCAGTTCCCTTTCACTCTGTCACATTCGACGTACATCACAGATGAATTGGGGATCACTTCAGGGAGCCCTATCAGCTTCGAGATATAGAGAACAGGCCAATGAATTTGGCGCGCGAGATTTGCATCTGCCGCGCGGGTATAAAGCGGAAGTGAAATGCAGCGCGCACTTGTCATTCACTTCGGAGCCGAGCGGCATTGATGAAGAAAGAGACTTCAAACAGCTATCCGCTAGAGATAGAGAGAGAGGCAGAGCAACTGAGTAAGATTTTGTGCTGCGGGACCGCAATCTCACTGCTGCAAGCAAACAACTGCTGTCCCCCTACCCATACCTCGATCTAGTACTATTCCTGCCCAGCAGAATAGGGCTACTTCAACGAATGGCCGGGGTGACCTGAGGATTACGTTTAGGGCAAACCCGCCGAGCCAACCTCCGCAGGCCCCTAATCCCTCACCAGCGCCGTCTCCGGTGAAGCTTCCGCGGGTACCCGCTGGCCCCTCCCAACAGATGTCGATCGCTGCATCGGAGGGGGAGTTCCAGTCCTCAGAGGATGATGACCCGGCTGTACTGCCTCCCTCTGGGAGAGTGGCAAAAGTCGAGCCGGACCCTGAGTCGGACATGCTTTCCCAGGCCGCCGAAAGGGTCAGGCTTGAGTGGAACCCTCTGGGTTGGATGATTGGTTTCTAGGGGCGGGTCGCGCTGGTTCTAAGGCGTGCTATGTATGCCCCCGGTACCTTTCTTCCCGGAGGTGCATGAGGAGCTTACCACCTTTCAGTGCCAGAAACAGACCTGGTGGCTCCTCCCTCCTCACTACCCTTGACGGCGGGCAAGCCGGTGGAGCGCGCCGTCGCGATGCAACTGTGTCCGGCGCCCGCCTCCAACTGGCGGGGTGACCCTCGTCTCCCGTCCAAGGCCTGTAGGTTCTCTTCCAGTCTCACTGCGAAGGCCTACAGGTCTTGTGGCCAGGCTGCGTCCGCCCTGCATGCCATGGCGTTGCTACAGGTCCATCAGGCCCAGGCGCTCATGGACATGCACGAAGGTAGGCCTGGCCCAGAGCTCCCTACGGGCAACGAAAATCACTGCCCATTCCTTTGGCCAGGTGATGTCCACCTTGGTGGTCCAGGAGCGGCATCTCTGGCTCAACCTGGCCGACATGAGGGAAACCGATAAATATCAGTTTCTGGACTCCCCCGTCTCTTCGGCCGGGTTGTTCGGCGACGCGGTCGAGAACTTTGCCCAGCTGTTCACGGCCGCCCAGAAGCAGACGGAGGCGCATAAACACATCCTGCCCTGGCAGTCCGCTGCCGCCACCCCGCCGCCAGCCGAGGACGTCCCCCGCTCCTGCCCCAGCCCAGCAGCAGCCTCCACCAGGGCATCGGCGTGGAGCCAGCCGTGGGAAGAACGTCCAGCCCACTTAGGCCGCTACCAAGCCAGGAGGTAAGCGTCGCTGCAAGAGACCCTGAGACGGGCCACCCAGAGATGGAGGAGACTGCTCTTCGGGAGATGTAGATGTTCGGGAGATTAGATGTATTGAGCTCCCCCGGCCCTCCTCCGGGGGAGCTCAATACATCTAACATCTGTGACAGTGGAACCCAAATTGACAATAAAAGAGCGGTTTCCGACATCTCTGGGTGCTAGAGAACGCGCTTGGCGGTGTCCGACGCTTCAATGCCTTGGCACCCTCAAGCGCCTCTCCCATCGCCAGCGGGGGGTGCGGGGGATGCATACAAGCTGCCTCCCCACATTCGTGCACCTCCCCAGCAGACGCAGACCCCACAACAGTCCACTCCGATGCCGTCTGTGTCCGGTCCCTGCATGCCGCTTCGCTGCCCCGCTGTGGGTACGTCTGTGGTGCCGTTGACCCCGCTTGTACGCTCATTGGGGGCCTGGCTAGTGCTCCCCAGCCCGTCTCGCTGGCTCATCCGTACCATCAGACTTGGCTATGCGATTCAGTTCGCCCTGTGTCCCCCCAAGTTCAGGGGTGTTCACTTTACCTCCGTGGCGAAAGAAAATGCCTCTGTGCTCCAGGGGGAGATCGCGGTCCTACTGGCGAAGGACGCGATAGAGCTGGTCCCTCCAGCCGATATGAAGTCCGGGTTCTACAGCCCGTACTTCATTGTACCCAAGAAAGGCGGCGGGTTACGGCCGATCTTGGATCTGCAATTCCTGAACCGGTCCCTTCGCAGGCCTCACAGAGGAGCGCGTCCAGTCAGTGTTGAACTGCCTGAATTCATTCAGGGGCAGGACAGCGGTTCAACTGAAACATTTTCAGAGGCTCCTGGGGCATATGGCATCCGCAGTAATGCCGTTGGGATTGCTTCATATGAGACCGCTTCAATGCTGGCTACACTAAAAGTCCCGAGATGGGCGTGGCACAGCGGGTCCTGCACTCAGCCGCTTCAAAACGCCGCTCAGAGGCAAGCACGTTCTGGTCCCTACGGACAGCACTGCGGCCGTTGCGTACATCAACAAACAGGGTGGTCAACGCTCCCGTTGCATGTCACAACTCGCCCACCATCTCCTGTTATGGAGTCAGAAGCATCTGAGGTCGCTTCGCGCCATTCACATTCCGGGCCTACTCAATCGTGCGGCCGACGAGCTCTCACGCCAGCCAGTGCTCCCCGGAGAGTGGAGACTCCATCCCCAGGTGGTCCAGCTGATTTGGAGTCGATTCGGGACCGCGCAGGTAGATCTGTTTGCCGCCCCGTACACGACCCACTGCCAGTTGTTGTATTCCCTGACCGAGGGGACCCTCGGCACGGATGCACTAACACACAGCTGGCCCCGGGGCCTACGCAAGTATGCGTTTCCCCCAGTGAGCCTTCTCGCACAGACTCTGTGCAAGGTCAGGGAGGACGAGGAGCAGGTCCTGATGGTCACTCCGTACTGGCCCAACAGGACGTGGTTCCCGGAACTAGTGCTCCTCACGACAGCACCTCCTTGGCCCATTCCTCTGAGGAAGGACCTCCTGACTCAGAGACGGGGCACCCTCTGGCACCCGCGTCCGGACCACTGGAAACTCCATGTCTGGTCCCTGGACGAGACGTGGACGTTTTAGGTGGTCTACCACAGGCTGTGGTAGACACCATCACTTCTGCTAGAGCACCCTCCACGAGGCAGCTCTATGCGTTGAAGTGGAACCTGTTCGTCGATTGGTGCGCTTCTCGCTGAGAAGACCCCCGAAGATGATTGATCAGTTCGGTGCTTTCCTTCCTACAAGACGGGCTGGAGAGAAGGCTGTCTCCCTCCACCCTCAAGGTCTATGTCGCCGCTATTGCCGCGAATCATGACATGGTAGATGGTAAATCTCTGGGGAAGCACGATCTGATCGACAGGTTCCTGAGAGGGGCGAGGAGATTAAATCCACCTCGCCCTCCCTCTATACCCTCTTGGGACTTGACTCTGGTGTTAACCGCACTGCAGTGACCACCCTTTGAGCCCTTGCAGTTAGCTGAGTTAAAAGTTCTTTCCCTTAAGACAGTACTCCTGGTTGCATTGGCCTCCATTAAGAGGGTAGGGGACCTGCAGGCATTTTCGGTCGACGAATCGTGCCTGGAATTTGGGCCTGGTAACTCTCACGTAGTTCTGAGACCCCGGCCCCGGATATGTGCCCAAGGTTCCCACCACCCCCTTCCGGGATCAGGTGGTGAACCTGCAAGCGCTGCCTTCGGAGGAGGCAGACCCTGCCCTAGCTTTTCTCTGTCCCGTCCGTGCCTTGCGGATGTATGTGGACAGAACGCAAAGCTTCAGGACCTCAGAGCAGCTCTTCGTCTGTTATGGAGGCCAGCAGAAGGGAAAGGCTGTCTCCAAGCAGAGGATGGCCCACTAAATAGTGGATGCCATCGTCTTGGCATATGGATCCCAAGACTCTACTAGGGGTGTAGCTTCTTCCTGGGTACTGGCTCGTGGCGCCTCGCTGACAGATATTTGTAGAGCTGTGTTCGCTAGGTTCTATAGCTTACGTGTAGAGCCGGTATCTTCCTGTGTGCTCACTTCCCATAGTCAGTAACACCGAAGTGCCTGTTCTAGTGTCGGCTTGCTGCGCCATTCCCTTCCCCTGGAACGGATACGTGCACTTATATGCTCCAGGTGAGTTCCCCAAGCATGGCGAACCCTAAGAGTCCTCCGCAACCCGCGGCTGTCGGACGTGGCGGAGCGTTCGGCGCCAGGTCTGACACTGATGCATCGTGAATCTAATGTCAGGCTGGGTTCCATATGTTGTGACCCTTACGGCGGTCCAATATGTGTATTCTCCATGGTACAGCTCCTGCCGTCCCAGCACGGTGTGGTCCCCCGCCGACATTGGCTGGGGCTACCCCTTGGACTCCCATATGTTGTACTGCCAAAAGTCAGTCCATATGTGCATTTACCACAGGATAAGAACATGGTTTGGCTTCCGCAGCGGGCCCCTGGGCACACTTTCCCAGCGTTATCCAATAGTCTGTGGGTCTCACAGAACAGCAGTATGACTCTCCCTGCTGGAATTTCCCCCGCCCATACAGACGGGGTCTGAGGGGCTCTCGCTGGGCACTCGAAGTGGTAGTAACTGTGGCGTTTTCCAAAGGGATCCCAATTCGTCAGTACGTACGTACGTCGTACGTCGAACGAACGTACGTCGAACGTGACCGACTGAAAGGGAATGTCTCGGTTACATATGGTAACCCTCGTTCCCTGAAGGAGGGAACGGAGACGTACGTCACGTCGCCACAGTTGCTGTACCATCACTACGGGCCGAGTCACTGGTTCGGCTCCTCAGTGAAAAACAAGTGAGTGCTGCATTTCACTTCCGCTTTATACCCGGGCGGCAGGGCAGAGCGCGAGATGCAAATCTTGCACGCCAAATTCATTGGCCTGTTCTCTATATTTTGAAGTTGATAGGGCTCCCTGAAGTGATCCCCAATTCGTCAGTGACGTCCGACGTACGTCTCTGTTCCCTCCTTCAGGGAATGAGGGTTACCATACGTAACCGAGATGTTTTAATTTTAGGTTTCAAAGGTTAATGTTATATAACGTTAGCATATAAAACCCTATTTTAAAAGTGTGGTATCTTGGAAAATGTTCCCATTTTGTACAGTAAAATACTATATTTCCTCTCTTCCAGCAGATAACGACCAGTCTCATTTCTGGGTCACCAACTAGCTCGATCATGGACCAGAACACAACCAATTCAACTCAAGGATCTTGTGACTTGCCTGAAATGCCAGCTCGTATATTCTTTATATCTGTATACTCTCTGATTTTTCTGGCAAGCCTGGCACTCAACAGCATTACAATATATGTGTATTTTTGTAAAGCTATAAGACAGTCTAGCATCACAATCTATCTCAAGAATCTGGTTATAGCTGACTTGTTTGTCTGCCTGTGTTTGATATTACGCATTGCCAAATATGCGAGCTCTTCATTGGAAGTTCAGCTTATCTACTGTAACTTTGGTGCTCCAGCTTCCTACCTCAACATGTACTCAAGTATTCTCTTCATGGGCTACATTGCTGCAAACAGGTATGGTTGTTCGTCCGTCCATCCATCTATATATACTTAAAATAATATTTCTAAAATAATTATTATCATTATATATCACATTGAAATTATGTAATGATAATGTAATTGTATACACATAAATAAATGTATTTGTATAATTGTAATGATAAAGAAATCAAATTTAAAACTGATTTGAATATAAAGTGGGTACGGAAAGTATTCAGACCCGTTACATTTTTCACTCTTTATTAGATTGCAGCCATTTGCTAAAATCATTTAAGTTCATTTTTTTTCTCATTAATGTACACACAGCACCCCATATTGACAGAGAAACACATAATTGTTGAAATTTTTGCAGATTTATTAGAAAAAGATAAACTGAAATATCACATAGTATTCAGTATTCAGACCCTTTGCTGTGACACTCATATTTAACTCAGGTGCTGTCCATTTCTTCTGAGATGGTTCTACACCTTCATTTGAGTCCAGTTGTGTTTGATTATACTGATTGGACTTGATTAGGAAAGCCACACCCCTGTCTATATACAACCTTACAGCTCACAGTGCATGTCAGAGCAAATGAGAATCATGAGGTCAAAGGAACTGCCTGAAGAGCTCAGAGACAGAATTGTGGCAAGGCACAGATCTGGCCATGGTTACAAAAAAATTCTGCTGCACTTAAGGTTCCTTAGAGCACAGTGGCCTCCATAATCCTTTAATGGAAGACGTTTGGGGTGACCAGAACCCTTCCTAGAGCTGGCCGTCCGGCCAAACTGAGCTATCGGGGGAGAAGAGCCTTGGTGAGAGAGGTAAAGAAGAACCCAATGATGATGAATTTGTAGAAAGTCAACCATCACTGCAGCCCACCAGGAGTTTGTTAAAAAAAACACCTGACGGACTCCAAGATGGTGAGAGACCAAGATACTGGAATATTTTGGCCTTAATTCTAAGTGGTATGTGTGGAGAAAACCAGGCACTGCTGATCACCTGTCCAATACAGTCCCAACAGTGAAGCATGGTGGTTGCAGCATCATGCTGTGGGGGTGTTTTTCAGCTGCAGGGACAGGACGACTGGTTGCAATCGAGGGAAAGATGAATGCGGCCAAGTACAGGGATATCCTGGACAAAACCTTTTCTCAGACTGGGCCGAAGGTTCACCTTCCAACAAGACAATGACCCTAATCACACAGCTAAAATAACGAAGGAGTGGCTTCCATGACTGTTCTTGAATGGCCCAGCAGAGCCCTGACTTAAACCCAATTGAGCATCTCTGGAGAGACCTGAAAATGGCAGTCCACCAATGTTTACCATCCAACCTGACAGAACTGGAGAGGATCTGCAAGGAGGAATGGCTATATTCGAACAAAAATGGTGCCTCTACTAAATAATGAGCAAAGGGTCTGAATACTGGATACCATGTGATATTTCAGTTTTTCTTCTTAATAAATCTGCAAAAATGTCAATATGGGGTGCTGTCTGTTCATTAATGAGAAAAAAAAAGACCTTAAATGATTTTACCAAATGGCTGCAAAATAGAAAAGAGTGAAAAATTGAAGGGGGTCTGAATACTTTCCGTACCCACTGTATATTTCAATATATATAATATAAAATATACAGTAATGGCCAAACGTATGTCCACATAATTTTTTTTTATCACCCTGTTTGATTAAATGATAAAATCCATCCATCCATCATCTTCCGCTTATCCGGGGCCGGGTCGCGGGGGCAACAGTCTAAGCAGAGACACCCAGACTTCCCTCTCCCTAGCCACTTCCTCCAGCTCTTCCGGGGGAACCCCGAGGCGTTCCCAGGCCAGCCGGGAGACATAATCCCTCCAGCGTGTCCTAGGTCTTCCCCTGGGGCTCATCCTGGTGGGACGTGCCAGGAACACCTCCCTGGGAAGGCGTCCAGGAGGCATCCGAAATAGATGCCCTGGCCACCTCAGCTGGCTCCTCTCGATGTGGAGGAGCAACGGCTCTACTCTGAGCTCCTCCCGAGTGACCAAGCTTTTCACCCTATCTCTAAGGGAGCGCCCAGCCACCCTACTGAGAAACCTCATTTCGGCCACCTGTATCCGGGATCTTGTCCTTTCGGTCATGACCCACAGCTCATGACCATAGGTGAGAGTAGGAACGCAGATCGACCGGTAAATCGAGAGCTTTGCCTTACAGCTCAGCTCCTTCTTTACCACGACGAACTGGTACATTGACTGCATTACTGCAGAACCGATTCGTCTGTCAATCTCTCGTTCCATCCTTCCCTCACTCGTGAACAAGACCCCAAGATACCTGAACTCCTCCAGTTGAAGCAGAAACTCTCCACCAACCTGAAGTGGGCAATCCACCCTTTTCCGACTGAGAACCATGTCCTCGGACTTGGAGGTGCTGATTCTCATCCTAGCCGCTTCACACTCGGCTGCAAACCGCCCCAGTGCACGCTGAAGGTCCTGGTCTGATGAGGCCAACATGACAACATCATCCGCAAAAAGCAGCAACGAAATCATATGGTCCCCAAACTGGACACTCTCCAGCCCTTGGCTGCGCCTAGAAATTCTGTCCATAAAAATTATGAACAGAACCGGTGACAAAGGGCAGCCCTGCCGGAGTCCAACATGCATCGGGAACAGGTCTGACTTACTTCCGGCAATGCGAACCAAGCTCTTGCTCCGGTCAAACAGGGAACGAACAGCCCTATAAATGATAAAATATGAGGGAAATATTTTATATATTTAAATATGTTAGATGTGAAGGAAAAACAAATCTCTAAACTTGATTAAGATATTTATCTGACAAAATTTGGCAAAACAATTTGCTATTTTACTATATTTTAAAATCCATAAAAAAATAAAAAATAAAAGCTCAGGGAAAAGCGTACATTGACTAAAACAGTTATTAATATATTTCATTGGTTCTCGATAATTTTTTGCATGTGTTCGTTTTTTTATTTTTTATTTGACAGCCTGACCAAAAACTGTCGACACAATTTGGCATGTTGTGTTATCACAAATACAACAAAAAACTATACAATGCTTACAAAGTCTTACAAACACATTTTTAATAATATTTAAATAAAGGGTGAGTAGAGGAGAGCGGTCAACCTAACACTTTTTGACTGTCTCAGTTTGTGTAAATCCACTTGGGGTTCAGAGTATTTATTTTTTCCCACATTAATTGCACACATGTCTAGTACAATTATGTGTTTTTTTTCATTAATACAGTGTATACTTTTCTCTTGATTTACCCCGAAAGAATGAAGGTGAACTGTGAACATGCCCCATAGGTGGGGTACACTGTAACATGTGAGGGGCACATTGTAACATAACCATATGACACCTTAACAAATTATCTTATTTAATCAAAAAAATATCCAAGACAAACTAAAATATTTTTTCAAAAAAAGCAAAAAATAAAAGTTATTAACTTAAAAAAAATTTTTTTTGAGTTTGACAACAAACACATCTCTAAATACTGCTATACAGCATAGTTGAAAACATGATAATAATAAATTATTTTTGAACACTGACTCATAAAAGTATAGAATATTATAGCGTAGTTCTAATAGGGGCTCATTGTAACGCAGTGTTTCAACACACCCCATCTGCACAACTTTGATTTAAACCCCGGCTCGTGTCTTCTGCTGTAAGATCAGCATTAAAGAACCATCTAAACTCTAAAATAACATATAAGATTAAAATAATATCAAATTTGTCTAGTTTTAAATAAAAACAGAGATGAAAAATAAACTTGAGAAAGAAATGTACATTTGCTATAGTTAAATAAATGTTTAGTGATATCTTCCAAAGACTTTTAAATTTTGGCGCACATTTTTCTTTAAATAATGTTGATATGGCAACTAGTAAATACACAAAGTTTCGTCATCCTGGTGTGTGTGGAAAGTGTTAAACCATGCGTGTTACAACTAACCCCGCGCTAGGTTGTGCCAGTGCTCCCCTATGTCAATTTTCATAGGCCAGACATCACTTTTGGCCACTACTGCAATTAAATTTTTTTTACACAATTAAAGAAAAGGCTAATCTAATTAGCAGTTTAACATATGATTATATTTTACTTCAGCAGCAACTCATGGAGCTACAAATGTCACAAACCGTTCCTGTATTTTGAAAGCCTTCTCTGTAATCTTTGCTTCTTTGTTTCAGGTACATGAAGATCGTACGGCCACTGGAGACTCACAGGTTGCAAACAGTCCGTGTGACCCGCTACATCTGCATAGTGACCTGGGCTGTCCTGTTGTGCTATAATTGTATCTACATTGTTGTTTTTGTCAGTGCTGATAAAGAAGACACTTCCCAGAGTGGTTTCAGCTGTGATAGCTTTCATAACAGCTTGCTCAAAAAGATATACTTAGCCATGCACATCTCTGCCTTTTTAGTGTTTTTTTCTGTGCTGGTATCCCTGATTCTGTTTTATTGGGTGAATGTACAGAAGCTTCGCCAAGCTCAGCGCACTTTGCCAGAACAGCCTGGGAACATTAAGCTCAGCAAGTCAAAGCGTAACATGCGAGTACTGGTGCTGGTTTTCTGTGTGTGCTTCGTGCCCTATCATATGGTGAGGCTGCCACACGTGTTCATCAGTGGCCGGCTGCAGGACTGTGCGGCAGCTCAGGCATTCAACATCCTAAAGGAGCTGACCGTCCTGCTTGCAGTACTAAATGTCTCCTTGGATCCACTTATTTACTTTGTCTTTTGCAAGACCTTCAGGACCCAGCTTAACCTTCAAAGATTTCAACAAAATAACTAGTGAGTTGAGGTGAAACGTGTGATTGCTGCATTACTTGCAGCACAAAACTTTTTTTTTTTTTAAATACAGCCAACATTTCATGGTGGGGCAAATGTAGCCAAGATATGGGTCTGAAGAATGGGCCCTATATGAGTTTGTTCATGAGTTCCATGTCAACCCCATCTGAATTAGTCCCAATATGGGTCCCAAATGGGTTTGTACATGGATTCCATTTCACCCCTATCTGAATTAATCCCAGTATGCACCTCAAATTGGTTTCAAAATGAGTTCCATGTCACACTCATTTGAATTAGGCCAAGTATGGGCCCAAAACAGACTGGTTTATGGGGCCCTATCTGAATTAGTCCCAGTATGGGCCCATGTGGGTTTGTCCATGGGTTCCATGTCGGTCCTATCTGTTTAAGTCCATACTGTCCCAATTCAGGTAGGGCTGGCATGAAACCCATGGACAAACCCATGTAGGCCCATACCTCAAGCTCATATTGTACCTCCATTGGCCCCACCATGAAATGTTGGCTGGGAACAGATTCACACCCCCCATATTTTATGTCATTGCTTTAATGATAGCAGCTTGAGCTGCATGAACTCCACAAGTTTGTGTGAAACCTGCTCATCATGTTCTCCAGCATCATTTGAGAATTTTCACAGTTTGTGCTTTAATGGATGCAAGAACATCTGACTGTCTGTACAAAGGAGTTCACTTCATTAATATACTTGTTTAATTAATGACATAGCAGTAGAACTGAGAACTTTTTCTTTGTTATATATATATGGACCTTTTCACCATTCAAATAAATATTAATAATAATAATAATAATTAAAGCTGCAAGCAGCATTTAGCGGGGTTCAAGCATTTAAGGCCTTTAAGGACTTAAAGCCTAAAAGCATCAAAAGACACCAAGGTTCATTTAGAAAGCATTTAACCACTGACATAATAGATGAAAATGACCATTTACAGCCAATAAAGGCAATTTAATATAGGATATGTGTGGTTTTCAAAGCTTTTTGTCAGTTATAGTGCCACCTATGGTCTAATTTACCATGTAGTAGCATAGTTTACCATGATTTACCATGTTCTAGTGTGATTTACCATGATTCACCATAGTTTACCTTGATTTACCATGTTCTTGCCTGATTTACCATGATATTCCCTGTGTTAGTGATTTAACATACTTTACTGTGATTCGCCATATTTTGCCATGAATTACCATAGCTTACATTGATTTAGCATGTCCTGGCATGATTTACTGTGATTTACCATGTTCCAGTTTTATTTACCATGATCTAGCCTGATTTACCACAGTTTACTCGATTTACCATGTTTCCACATTCTAATATAATTTATCACGATTTACCACATTGTAGTATGATTTACCATGATCCTAGCCTGATTTACCATAGTTTACCATGATTTACCATGATTTACCATGTTTCCACATTCTAATATGATTTACTATGATTTACCACATTGTAGGATGATTTACCATGATCCTGGCATGATTTACCATAGTTTACCATGATTTATCACGAGTTACCACATTCTAATATGATTTACCATGATTTACCACAAATTGCCACATTCTAATATGATTTACCATGATCCTAGTCTGATTTACCATAGTTTACCATGATTTACCATGTTTCCACATTCTAATATGATTTACCACATTGTAGTATGATTTACCATGATTTACCACATTGTGGTATGATTCACCATGATTATAGCATTATTTACCATAGTTCACCATGATTTACCACATTCTAATGTGATTTACCATGATTTACCCCATTGAGGTTTGATTCACCATGATTCTAGCCTATACATTTAATTTTAACCTGTGGAAACACAATAAAGTATATTTCTGATCCTGCAGCCCCTCTATAGGACAACATTAGCATTAGAACCAGCACAAGTCTATGGCATTGATAAACATTGATAAAATGGGATATTAAATGTTATTATAATGATTTTTACAATGCCTAGATATTAATTTTAAAGCAAAAAACTATTGCCAAATGTAATGTCATGTGTCACCTGCTTATTTGAATAAAGTCTGAGCATTTCTTGAGTAGATATTGGCCACACACACACACACACACATACAGAGAGAGAGAGAGAGAGAGAGAGAGAGAGAGAGAGAGAGAGAGAGAGAGAGAAAGACAGACAGACTGATACACACACACACACACACACACACACACACACACACACACACACACACTTCTGTTTTACATGTAGATATTTTAAATAAATTATTAGTAACACAATGCTTACTCCTAGTCTTGTAGTAATTTTTACACATTAATCATACCATCATTGTTTGGCAGAATTGTCAATACCACTCTTTAAATAAAAATGAATTGATTGAATTTGTCAAAATGTGATTGTAAATGTTATAATAGTGGTTTTATAATGTCTAAATATGAATTATAGAGCAATATAATCAAGTAGTATGACAAAATGACATTTTAAAACCAGCAGGGGGCAGCAGAGAACCACTCATTAGCTCATTCATTATTTTCAAACGTCTGTTTTCCATTTAATGGGCACATTTTCCCGGGTGAATGCCTTCAAATGTGCTAACTCACATACACATTTTGTTGCAGATATAGATATTTGAATTTAATAAAGGGTATATAAAATATGTTTTCCCCTTTAAAACATATTTTCAGGTGTTATTTTGAATTGTAATGTAATATTGTGAAAAACACATCAAATGAACAAATTAATTGATAAACATTGTCAAAATGTGATTTGCAATGTTATTATAATGATTTTATAAAGTTTATATATGCTTAGTGAGTAGAATGAACCAATAAGTGGTCTTATGCTGCCCTCTGGTGGCTTTATGGCAATTTAATGTAATACACCAATATAAGCATTGTCACTTTTTTAACTTTTATAGAGGCATCTATTGCCTGATCTCCATGAAATGTTGTATGCTTGTTTAGAGACATGTGTCACACGTACTTCCCTCTTTTTGAGATTATCTAAACATTCAATGAGGAGTTAAAGGCTTTTGGGGACATTTGGTCAAAATCACATATTGATATGACTATTATAGCCATACAATTGTAAAAGTTATTTTTCTATATAATTATTTGTAGAGAGTCAGAATGAGCAGATCTAACAAATGATTTAAACATTATATTGCAACAGATGGAAAACACCATTTGCAGCTAATACAGGCAAATTTCCATAGGAAATGCATGGTTTTAAAGCTTTTTAACAGTTATAGCGCCACCTATAGTTTGATCTTCATAAAACTTTGCATGCTTCTTCAGCATGTTATGCCACATATACCCAACAATTTTCGTGAAGTTTTGAGTTTACCTTTAGGATTTATAGGCTTTTGAGTGCATTTTCCACACCTCTTTTTAAATGACTCTGTTATAGCCATCCAAATGCAAAAGTTCAACTTTTTTGATAATTATTGATCTAAAGAGTCCATAGAATTGTCCTAGACTGGTTTGGTTCGATCGGGCAAAAACCCGGGACTAGTTTGCAAAAGTAGCTTTTTAACATAATCGCGAATATTCAATGAGCGATTTGATTGACAGCAATGGTTCTAGAGGCAAAGTTGTTCAGAATGAGGAGATCTATCATATGATATGCATATTTTGTGGATGTGTGCAACACCATATGATTACAGAGCCATAAAACTCGTTAGCGCCAACTAGTGGCGATTTCTTTCAAAATTCTTACAGACCTCTAGGGCCATGAGTCGAGCATGCCCATCGAGTTTCGTTCGATCGGCTTCCGTTAACCTTGTCTTATAGGTGCTCAAATTTAATTGGTTGATGGCGGCCATGTTTTTGAGATACGCCAATGTCCTCATAGACATACATGGGGCCTTGGACCAAGACACTGCATACCAATTTTAGTCAATCGGACTAACGGTCAGGTGGTCATAGTCTTTTTATGTTTTTCACATTATAGCGCCACCTAGAGCTCAATCTTCGCGATTTTTTTTGCTGTGACCTCACATTGAGCCCATACACATCTGTATCAAGTTTGGTGACTATATCTCATTTAGGTTGTGAGTTATAGCCATTTTAGTAAAATTGGCTCCGCCCTGACAAACATTTTTACGCCCTTAACGACCTTGAATCGAAATTTCAACTTTTTCGATAATTATTGATATTTAGACTCCATAGAACATTTCTGCACTGGTTTGGTTCTGATCGGGCAAAAATCCAGGACTAGTTCGCAAAAGTAGGTTTTCAACAAAATTCAAAATGGCGGAAAAATTTGCATACCGGAAATGAAATCGGAGATATACGTTTTGTTTGGCAAGGACTCAGCTTTCCAGTGATATAAGACACTTGAGTGTGGACCAAACGGTTTAGGAGTTATGAGCCATTGTGCGCTTTTGGTTGCTGTAGCGCCACCTATAGGCCAATTGGGGTCATAGCTTATCAGGTTCGTCCCAGGCTGAGGACTACCATCTGACAAAGTTTCAACGCTCCAGCCCTTACGGTTTGGGCTGCACGATGCGTTTTACGGAGAATAATAATAATAATAATAATTAAAGCTGCAAGCAGCATTTAGCGGGTTCAAGCATTTAAGGCCTTTAAGGACTTAAAGCCTAAAAGCATCAAAAGACACCAAGGTTCATTTAGAAAGCATTTAACCACTGACATAATAGATGAAAATGACCATTTACAGCCAATAAAGGCAATTTAATATAGGATATGTGTGGTTTTCAAAGCTTTTGTCAGTTATAGCGCCACCTATGGTCTAATTTACCATGTACTAGCATAGTTTACCATGATTTACCATGTTCTGTGTGATTTACCATGATTCACCATAGTTTACCTTGATTTACCATGTTCTTGCCTGATTTACCATGATATTCCCTGTGTTAGTGATTTAACATACTTAACCGTGATTAGCCATATTTTACCATGAATTACCATAGCTTACATTGATTTAGCATGTCCTGGCATGATTTACTGTGATTTACCATGTTCCAGTTTTATTTACCATGATTCTAGCCTGATTTACCATAGTTTACCATGATTTACCATGTTTCCACATTCTAATATGATTTACTATGATTTACCACATTGTAGGATGATTTACCATGATCCTGGCATGATTTACCATAGTTTACCATGATTTACCACGAGTTACCACATTCTAATATGATTTACCATGATTTACCACAAATTGCCACATTCTAATATGATTTACCATGATTTACCACAAATTGTCACATTCTAATATGATTTACCATGATCCTAGCCTGATTTACCATAGTTTACCATGATTTACCATGTTTCCACATTCCAATATGATTTACCACATTTGTAGTATGATTTACCACATTGTGGTATGATTCCTACCATGATTATAGCATTATTTACCATAGTTCAGCATGATTTACCAAATTCTAATGTGATTTACCATGATTTACCCCATTGAGGTTTGATTCAACATGATTCTAGCCTATACATTTAATTTTAACCTGTGGAAACACAAGAAAGTATATTTCTGATCCTGCAGCCCCTCTATAGGACAACATTAGCATTAGAACCAGCACAAGTCTATGGCATTGATAAACATTGACAAAATGGGATATTAAATGTTATTATAATGATTTTTACAATGCCTAGATATTAATTTTAAAGCAAAAAACTATTGCCAAATGTAATGTCATGTGTCACCTGCTTATTTGAATAAAGTCTAAGCATTTCTTGAGTAGATATTGGCACACACACACACACACACATACAGAGAGAGAGAGAGAGAGAGAGAGAAAGACAGACAGACAGACTGATACACACACAAACACACACACACACACACACACACACACACACACACACACACACACACACACACACACACACACACACTTCTGTTTTACATGTAGATATTTTAAATAAATTATTAGTAACACAATGCTTACTCCAAGAACCACTCATTAGCTCATTTTCATTGTAACGTCTGTTTTCCATTTAATGGGCACATTTTCCCGGGTGAATGCCTTTAATTTAATTACTTATTCTATCTTTTCCCCTTTAAAACATATTTTCAGGTGTTATTTTGAATTGTAATGTAATATTGTGAAAAACACATCAAATGAACAAATTAATTGATAAACATTGTCAAAATGTGATTTGCAATGTTATTATAATGATTTTATAAAGTTTATATATGCTTAGTGAGCAGAATGAACCAATAAGTGGTCTTATGCTGCCCTCTGGTGGTTTTATGGCAATTTAATTTAATACACCAATATAAGCATTGTCACTTTTTTAATTTTTAAAGAGGCATCTATTGCCTGATCTCCATGAAATGTTGTATGCTTGTTTAGAGTCATGTGTCACACGTACTTCCCTCTTTTTGAGATTATCTAAACATTCAATGAGAGTTAAAGGCTTTTTGGGGACATTTGGTCAAAATCACATATTGATTTGACTATTATAGCCATCCAATTGTAAAAGTTATGTTTTCTATATAATTATTGACCTAGAGAGTCAGAATGAGCAGATCTAATGAATGTTTTAAACATTATATTGCAACTGATGGAAAATACCATTTGCAGCTAATACAGGCAATTTTCCATAGGAAATGCATGGTTTTAAAGCTTTTTAAAAGTTATAGCGCCACCTATAGTCCGATCTCCATAAAACTTTGCATGCTTCT
This sequence comes from Gobiocypris rarus, assembly GCA_023029165.1. Lineage (NCBI taxonomy): Eukaryota > Metazoa > Chordata > Actinopteri > Cypriniformes > Gobionidae > Gobiocypris > Gobiocypris rarus. Next base: position 19,088,467 of record CM040911.1, read on the forward strand.
TCAGCATGTTATGCCACATATACCCAACAATTTCGTGAAGTTTTGAGTTTTCCTTTAGGATTTATAGGCTTTTGAGTGCATTTTCCACACCTCTTTTTAAATGACCCTGTTATAGCCATCCAAATGCAAAAGTCAACTTTTTCAATAATTATTGATCTAGAGAGTCCAGAGAATTGTTCTAGACTGGTTTGGTTCCGATCGGGCAAAAAACCAGGGACTAGTTCGCAAAAGTAGGTTTTTAACATAATTGTAAATATTTAATGAACGATTTGATTGACAGCAATGGTTCTAGAGGCAAAGTTGTTCAACATGAGGAGATCTATCTTATGATATGCATATTTTGTGGATGTGTGCAACACCATGTGATTACAGAGCCATAAAACTCGTTAGCGCCAACTAGTGGCGATTTCTTTCAAAATTCTTACAGACCTCTAGGGCCATGAGTCGAACATGCCCATCGAGTTTCGTTCGATCGGCCTCCGTTAACCTTGTCTTATAGGTGCTCAAACTTAATTGGTTGATGGCGGCCATGTTTTTGAGATACGCCAATGTCCTCATAGACATACATGGGGCCTTGGACCAAGACACTGCACACCAATTTTCAAGTCAATCAGACTAACGGTCAGGTGGTCATAGCCTTTATTATGTTTTGTAACATTATAGCGCCACCTAGAGCTCAATCTTCGCCTTTTTTTTACTGTGACCTCAAATTGAGTCCATACACATGTGTACCAAGTTTGATGAATATATCTAATTTACTTTTTGAGTTATAGCCTTTTTAGTAAAATAGGCTCCGCCCTGAACGTCCATTTTGTCGCCCTTATCGACCATGAATCGAAATTTCTACTTTTTTTCAATGATTATTGATATTCAGTCTCCAGAGAACAGTTGTGAACTGGTTTGGTTCCGATCAGGCCAAAAACCAGGGACTAGTTCGCAAAAGTAGGTTTTCAACAATATTCAAAATGGCGGAAAAATTTGCATACCGGAAATGAAATCGGAGATATACGTTTTGTTTGGCAAGGACTCAGCTTTCCAGTGATATAAGACACTTGAGTGTGGACCAAACGGTTTAGGAGTTATGAGCTATTTTGCGCTTTTGGTTGCTGTAGCGCCACCTATAGGCCATTTGGGGTCATAGCTTCTCAGGGTCGTCCCAGGCTGAGGACTACCATCTGACAAAGTTTCAACGCTCCAGCCATTACGGTTTGGGCTGCACGATGCGTTTTACCGGAGAATAATAATAATAATAATAATAAAAATCAGTACAATTACAATAGGGTTTCAGCACTTCGTGCTTGAACCCCTAATAATTAAAGCTGCAGGCAGCATTTATCGGGGTTCAAGCATTTAAAGCATTTAAAGCCTTTAAGCATTTAAGGCCTGTTGAATTTAAGGCCTTTAAACAGTAAATAATTAAAATTGACAGTTTAGGTGAAATTAAGTGATGAACTGACAAAATGTGATTTTAAAATGTTATAATGGTGACTTTATAAAGTCAAAATATGAATTATAGAACAAAATGACTATTTTAAGCAGCAGGTTGCAGTAGAGGATAACTCATTGGCTGACTTTAATTTTAAAAGTATATGTTTGTATTAAGACACATTTTCCATGTTAACTCTTATATGTGATTACACACATACATATTTGGTTGCAGAAATAGATATCTGAAATAGGTGGTGTACAACAGATGGCATAGTCCAGGTTTTCCCCTTTAAAACATATTTTTCAGAAATGTGGTAAACTTCGACAAAATGTGATTTGTAATGATTTTATAACATTTATTTTAAGTTAAATAGGATTGAACAAGTGATTTCATAATCTCAGATTGGAGTGAATAGCATGACAAAATGACCAGCAGGTGGCACCAGAGAACCATGAATGAATTTTCTATTCTTTTTATTTTTGCTTAATATCTCTGTAATGCAGCAATGTAAAATTCTGAAACTCGGGTCAGAGAGAGTGCCCAATGGCCCCTATAGAATGAGACTTTCCCTGGGGTCCTGGACCAAGGGGACTGGAGTAATGCCGGTTAAACATGTATCTTTTGGGGCTTATATCTCAAAAGCGGCTAGAGCAAAACTTTTGAAAATCAGGTCGATTATAGGGCTGGATTTGCCCTTTAGAATGAGCTCTCACATGTCTTCAGACTCATCCGTGTCGGGAGTAAGATGCGATATAGGCGGGGGTCCCAGCGAAATAGCGATCAGCGGCGTCCTAGAGGTCCGCAATCGTTGTGTTCGGGCAAGGGCCTGAGTGGTCTTACCCACCCAAGTTTGACAGCGCTGACACTTTCCGTTCGAGTTATGAGCGATTTTGTACTGGGGTGTGGCGTCATTGGCGGCGCCATTTTAAAAGCAGCGCCCGATGTTTTTCTCAAAAATCTCGTGAAAACTCAACCAAAACGCCTGAAATTCATACCATTGATAGAGTTCATCTAGATGATTCGAAAAAGGCAAGTGCTGCGAGATTGGTGGAGATTGTCCTTTAACTTTTGACTAGCTACAATTTAAAATTACCCTATCATATTCAAACAAATGCAAAAGTTTGATAATTATTGACCTAGAGAGTCAGAATGAGCAGATCTAACAAATGATTTAAACATTATGTGATAATAGATGGAAAAGACCATTTAAAGCCAATACAGGCAATTTACCATAGGAAATGCATGGTTTTAAAGCTTTTAACAGTTATAGCGCCACCTATAGTTTGATCTCCATAAAACTTTGCATGCTTCTTCACTATGTTATTTCACATATACCCAACAATTTTCGTGAAGTTTTGAGTTTTCCTTTAGGATTTAAAGGCTTTTGAGTGTATTTTGCCACGCCCCTTTTCTAAATGACCCTGTTATAGCTTCCCAAAGGGTAAAGTTCAACTTTTTTTCGATAATTATTGATCTAAAGAGTCAAGAGAATTGTCCTAGACTGGTTTGGTTCCGATCAGGCAAAAAACCAGGGACTAGTTCGCAAAAATGCGTTTTAACATAATCGCGAATATTTAATGAGCGATTTGATTGACAGCAATGGTTTTAGAGGCAAAGTTGTTCAGCATGAGGAGATCTATCATATGATATGAACATTTTGTGGATGTTTGCAACACCATGTGATTACAGAGCCATAAAACTTGTTAGCGCCAACTAGTGGCCGATTTCTTTCAAAATTGTTACAGACCTCTAGGGCCATGAGTCGAACATGCCCATCGAGTTTTGTTCTGATCGGCCTCCGTTAACCTTGTCTTATAGGTGCTCAAACTTAATTGGTTGATGGCGGCCATGTTTTTTGAGATATGCCGATGTTCTCAATAACTCTCACGGCACTTGGAACCTAGACACTGCATACCGATTTTCATGTCAATTGGACCAACAGTCAGGTGGTCATAGCCTTTTTCATGTTTTTTTCATGTTATAGCGCCACCAAGTGGTCAATCGTCGTAATTTTTTTTTTTTTAACAAAGACTGAGCCCATACACATGTGTTCCAAGTTTGGTGAAATTATCTTATTGCTTTCTTGAGTTATAATATTTTTAGTAAAATAGGCTCCGCCCTGAACATCCATTTGTTGCCCCAAGCGACAATGAATCGAAATATCAAGTTTTTTTGATAGATATAGATAATGAGACCATGGAGAACACTTTGGCACTGGTTTGGTTTCAATATGGCGAAAAACCTAGAACTAGTATGCAAAAGTAGGTTTTGACAAAATTCAAAATGGCGGAAAAATTTGCATACCGGAAATGAATTCGGAGATATACGTTTTGTCCGCCATGAGCTCAGCTTTCCAATGATATAAGGCACTTGACCCTTATGATCAACGGTTTAGGAGTTATGAGCAGTTTTGCGCAATTGATCGTTATAGCGCCACCTATAGGCCAATCTGGCTCATAATTTGATAACCTCTCCTCGATTTTTGGACTACCTATTGGCCAAGTTTCAAGTCGCTAGCCCTTACAGTTTGGTCTGCACAACGCGTTTTACGGGAGAATAATAATAATAATAATAATTAAAGCTGCAAGCAGCATTTAGCGGTTCAAGCATTTAAGGCCTTTAAGGACTTAAAGCCTAAAAGCATCAAAGACACCAAGGTTCATTTAGCAAGCATTTAACCACTGACATAATAGATGAAAATGAACATTTACAGCCAATAAAGGCAATTTAATATAGGATATGTGTGGTTTTCAAAGCTTTTTGTCAGTTATAGTGCCACCTATGGTCTAATTTACCATGTACTAGCATAGTTTACCATGATTTACCATGTTCTAGTGTGATTTACCATGATTCACCATAGTTTACCTTGATTTACCATGTTCTAGTGTGATTTACCATGATTCACCATAGTTTACCTTGATTTACCATGTTCTAGTGTGATTTACCATGATTCAGCATAGTTTACCTTTATTTACCATGTTCTTGCCTGATTTACCATGATATTCCCTGTGTTAGTGATTTAACATACTTTACCGTGATTCCATATTTTACCATGAATTGCCATGTTCCAGTTGGATTTACCATGATCCTAGCCTAATTTACCACAGTTTACTATGATTTACCATGTTTCCACATTCTAATATGATTTACCACGATTTACCACATTGTAGTATGATTTACCATGATCCTAGCCTGATTTACCATAGTTTACCATGATTTACCATGTTTCCATATTCTAATATTATTTACCATGATTTAACCACATTGTAGTATGATTTACCACATTGTAGCCTGATTTACCATAGTTTACCATGATTTACCACGAGTTACCACATTCTAATATGATTTACCATGATTTACCACATTGTAGTATGATTTACCACAATCCTAGCCTGATTTACCATAGTTTACCATGTTTTACCATGAGTTACCATATTCTAACACAAACACACACACACACACACACACACACACACACACACACACACACACACACACACACACACACACACACACTTCTGTTTTACATGCAGATATTTTAAATAAATTATTAGTAACACAATGCTTACTCCTAGTCTTGTATTAATTTTTACACATTAATCATACCATCATTGTTTGGCAGAATTGTCAATACCACTGTTTAAATAAAAATGAATTGATCAAATTTGTCAAAATGTGATTGTAAATGTTAAAATAGTGGTTTTATAATGTCTAAATATGAATTATAGAGCAATATAATCAAGTAGTATGTCAAAATGAGATTTTAAAACCAGCAGGTGGCAGCAGAGAACCACTCATTAGCTCATTTTCATTGTAAACGTCTGTTTTTCATTTAATGGGCACATTTTCCCGGGTGAATGCCTTCAAATGTGCTAACTCACATACACATTTGTTGCAGATATAGATATTTGAATTTAAAAAAGGATATAACAAATTACTTATTCTATGTTTTCCCCTTTAAAACATATTTTCAGGTGTTATTTTGAATTGTAATGTAATATTGTGAAAAACACATCAAATGAACAAATTAATTGATAAACATTGTCAAAATGTGATTTGCAATGTTATTATAATGATTTTATAAAGTTTATATATGCTTAGTGAGCAGAATGAACCAATAAGTGGTCTTATGCTGCCCTCTGGTGGCTTTATGGCAATTTTAAGTAATACACCAATATAAGCATTGTCACTTTTTTAACTTTTATAGAGGCATCTATTGCCTGATCTCCATGAAATGTTGTATGCTTGTTTAGAGTCATGTGTCACACGTACTTCCCTCTTTTTGAGATTATCTAAACATTCAATGAGGAGTTAAAGGCTTTTTGGGGACATTTGGTCAAAATCACATATTGATATGACTATTATAGCCATCCAATTGTAAAAGTTATTTTTTCTTTATAATTATTGACCTAGAAAGTCAGAATGAGCAGATCTAACAAATGATTTAAACATTATATTGCAACAGATGGAAAATACCATTTGCAGCTAATACAGGCAAATTTCCATAGGAAATGCATGGTTTTAAAGCTTTTTAACAGTTATAGCGCCACCTATAGTTTGATCTTCATAAAACTTTGCATGCTTCTTCAGCATGTTATGCCACATATACCCAACAATTTCCGTGAAGTTTTGAGTTTCCCTTTAGGATTTATAGGCTTTTGAGTGCATTTTGCCACACCTCTTTTTTAAATGACTCTGTTATAGCCATCCAAATTCAAAAGTTCAACTTTTTTTGATAATTATTGATCTAGAGAGTCCAGAGAATTGTCCTAGACTGGTTTGATTCCGATCGGGCAAAAAACCAGGGACTAGTTCGCAAAAGTAGGTTTTTGACATAATTGCGAATATTTAATGAACAATTTGATTGACAGCAATGGTTCTAGAAGCAAAGTTGTTCAACATGAGGAGATCTATCAAATGATATGCATATTTTGTGGATGTGTGCAACACCACGTGATTACAGAGCCATTAAACTCGTTAGCGCCAACTAGTGGCCGATTTCTTTCAAAATTCTTACAGACCTCTAGGGCCATGAGTCAAACATGCCCACCGAGTTTCATTCGATCAGCCTCCATTAACCTTGTCTAATAAGTGCTCAAACTTAATTGGCTGTGGCGGCCATGTTTTTTAAGATACGCCAATGTCCTCATAGATATATATGGTACCTTGGACCAAGACACTGCATACCAATTTTCAAGTCAATCGGAATAGCGGTCATGTGGTTATAGCCCTTTTCAGGGTTTTTCATGTTATAAGCGCCACCAAGTGGCCAATCAATGCGATTTTTATCCTGACCAAAGACTGAGCCCTTACATATGTTTACCAAGTTTGGTGAAGATATCTCATTTCGTTTTGAGTTATAGCCTTTTTAGTAAAATAGGCCCGCCCTAAACGTCCGTTTTTACGCCCCTTAACGACCGTGAATCGAAATTTCTAATTTTTTCAATTATTTTTGATAATCAGACTCCAGTGGACATTTTGGCACTGGTTTGGTTCTGATTGGACAAAAAACCTAGGAATAGTTGGCAAAAGTATGTTTTCGACAAAATTCAAAATGGCGGGAAAATTTGCATACCGGAAATGAAATCGGAGATATACGTTTTTTACGTCAGGTATTCAGCTTTCCAATGATATCAGACACTTGAGTCTACGACATACGGTATATGAGTTATGAGCAGTTTCGCAATTGATTGCTATAGCGCCACCTATAGGCCAATCTGGCTCATAATTTGATAACCTCTCCTCGATTTTTGTACTACCTATTGGCCAAGTTTCAAGACTCTAGCCCTTACGGTTTGGTCTGCACGATGCGTTTTTCGGCTGAATAATAATAATAATAATAATAATAAAAATCAGCACAAATACAATAGGTGTTCAGCACTTCGTGCTCGAACCCCTAAAAATCCTTACAATTACAATAGGTGTTCAGCACTTCGTGCTTGAACCCCTAATAAATGATGCCGTTTTATTACAGTCTCATATTCCACAGCATGGGGTGAGAGAGGAAACCAGCTTAATCTGTGCCTGACAAACACAACATCCATATTTAAGTCCCCTTTGAACTCCCACTGAATCCTCACATGGAGAGAGCTAATAATAATAAATCAGGAAAGCTCTTCAGACAACTGTAAAGTTGTAAATGTTATTTTTAAATGATCTTAAGTTGATTTATATAATCTGTGTTATTAGATTTGTAAAACTTATTTGCAAAGTATTTAAATTTAAATTTGAATCCTTACTTGGCACTTTTAATGTTGAATTCGGGTATGTTCTATATATTTTAGAATAGAAAAGGACAAACCAAATACTAAAATCCTGCACTATATTGTATATTTGTGGGAGTCATTTAATAGCTTTGTGTGAAGAATATAGGTCTGATTGATTTTAGTTAACTCTAATCTTATTAAACATTTTTTCTATTCTTTGATGATGAAAATAAATTCTTTGAGAATAAATCTTTTGTAACAATGTAAAAGTCTTTACTGTCAATTTAATGCATCCTTGCTGACCAAACGTGTTCATTTCTTTACCTGACCCCAAACCTTTGAAGAGTATAGTATAGTACATTGCTCACCAAGCACCATATTTGGTTTGCATTACCTATGTTTTCTATAATATTTTATTTCATTTGTTATATATCTTGTCTTATTTATAGTATCATATGTTGTTGTACCTTATGTAGTCTTGCATTGTTTATTAAGTCTCAGAAGCGTTATTTCATTCACTGTATACTTGTAGATGTGCTGACAATAAAGCTCTTTTGAATTTAGAAATATCTGAGACAAAGTTTATGTTTTATTGAAACACAGACCCTCCATAGACCCTAATGAGCAATGGAAGAGTTTGCCGCACTGTTGAAGCACTGGGAGGAGGAATATGTTTGTTTACAGAGATATATATTAGTAGAGGAAGCTCCAGCAGTGCTGAGCAAGTGTCCACCCACGAGACAAACTGAGTGATTCTGTCAGTTCCTGTCTCAAAGCAACCGCCTCCTTCCTCTGAAATATCATGTGAGGCTCTTCACAACATGCTTCTTATTCTCTATCATGATTCAAGCTGACTCAACTCTTCAAGTAAGTTTCTTCTATTATGGTAAAAGTTCATAATCTTTATTTTTTTTTAAAGAGGATATGACAAAGTAATGTTGAGTGTTTTACAATTTACAAATGTCTGAATACAAATGGCACCATATTCAAGCTGAAGACATTCAAATTGTCCTTTAGATTAAAATCTTAATTAAAAGGCTGAATAGAGTTATGTTAAATGTGATTTATTTGATGCAACAACAACAACAAAAAAGCTATAGAAATGATAGACATATATGAAAATTCTGTCATGTTGTTCCAAACTGATATGACTTTCTTTTTTTTCCCCGTGGATCACAAAAGGAGATGTTAGACAGAATGTCAGCCTCAGTCACCATTCACTTCCAATGAAAGCGAATGGTGGCTTAGAGTGTCATTCTGCATTGCATCTCCTAAGTCAAGTCACCTTTATTTGTATAGCGCTATATACAATACAAACAGCAGCTTTACAGTGATAACAGGACAATGATTCAATGATGCACTAAATTCATTTCAGATGACCAGCAGCTCTAGAAGAAAATAGTGTCATCTTTCAGCTGAAGTCAGTTCAGTGTTGATTCAGTTCTTTTGTAAAGATCATCAGTTATTAAATTCGTTTTTTAATCTATAAAGCAGATATGTCATCATCCAGCTCAGTTTAGTTCTCATACAACAGCACCAGTGCAGTCAATACATTAATATTGCTGAGAATTACAGAGTCATACAGGTTTGGGTGAGTAAATGGTGACACAATTATTTATTTTTTAAGTAAGACATTTTTTTATAAGACTAAAAGTTAGAAACAAATCTTATTTATTAATCAACTTTGATGACAAAAATCACAAAAATGTTTTTTTAACGTTTGCCATTTTGAAAAACAAGAGTACATAAGTATATTAGCAGATAGTATAATATTAATGAAATAAAAGCTCTCTTAAGTGTACTTAAAGAGAGTGATAATGTTTATAGCACACTTTTAAAATGTGCGTTTTGTGATCATTTTACTTTTATAAAGTTTTACTTTATAAAAGTATAAAAGAAATATGGGTAACACTTTACAATGAGGTTTAATTTGTTAACAGTAGTAAACTGCATTAGCTAACATTAACTAAATGAGAATCTCTAAAGCATTTATTAATCCTAGTTAAGCTCAACATTTACTTGATTAAAATCAAAAGTTGCATCTGTTAACATTAGTTAATAAACCTGATCTAACAACAAACAGCTGTATTGTTATTGATTAATGTTAACAAAAATGAATAAGTACTGTAACAAATGTATTGCTTGTTAGTCAATATTAGCTAATGCATTAACTAACCTTATAACCTTAACTAATAATGCAACCTTATTGTAAAGTGTTACTGAAATATGCTTTAATAATGTTTTGTTTTGCTTTAAAGAAACACTCATTTTGATGTGTTTGATTATAATTTTAACTTTAGTGTGTTGTTCGATATTACATTTTCGCAAATTTATGCAAATATATTTTAATAGGCCTACATGACACGCAAGTTTCAACAGAAATGACATTAAGTATATTTTAGTTTACAATACATGCTTGTCAGTACATACATTGCACTTTAACCTTATTGCAAACACAATAGAAGAAATTATGAAATCAAAAATTATATATTATTATATAGAATTACTTATTATAAAGAATTACTGCTAATTGCTGATCTAAAGCCCACATTGTCATTGTATGATAATTGAAATATCTTCTGTTGCATTATTTTTCTGTTTAACACTGAGAAGCTGCTTTGAAACAATCGGCATTGTTAAAAGCGCTATATAAATAAAGTTGACTTGACTTAAGTCCTACTAAATGAAATCTTAAATATATACTTATACATTTTTGTTTAATTGCAATTAACAAACAGTTGTGTCTGAAAACATTGCATTCACTTCACACTTGAGTATATTCTTTTATTCTTTAAAGTATATTTCCATAATAAGTACTATTTTAAAAGTATACTAAAGTGCACTTCTTTTCACAAGGGTTTTATTGTCCTGCAGGTAGACAAAGTGCAAATAAAAGTTATCATTTTCAAAGATAATCTAAAGTAGAAATCAAAACACAAAAAGGGCACATGCAGGATTAGATGTAAAGCACATATGTGGCACTTTTTATTTCTGGACATCAGCAAAAAGGTCTAGAAAAAGTTAAAACATTGAACTGTGTCACAATATTTCCTGTTATCATCAAAGCATGCACTAAATAAAGGTCTTTCATTTTCCGTTTTAGATATGAACTACACCAACATGACACAGACGGACCAGAAAAATGGCACGAATGTCAGCAGTGTGTTCACAAATCAGGTTCTGCCTGTGCTCTACTCCATCATCTGCGCTTGTGCCTTCATTCTCAACGGACTTGCCGCTTGGATCTTCTTCAGGATTCCCAGCTCCTCAGCTTTAATTATTTACCTAAAAAACATGGTGGTGGCAGACATTCTGATGCTGTTTACCTACCCGTGGCGTGTGGTAGGTGACCTCGGACACGGTGGCTTGCAGTTGAAGCTGATAGTTTGCCGCTACTCAGCTGTGCTTTTCTACCTCAGCATGTACACAGGAATAACCTTTATGAGCCTCATTAGCTTGGAGCGCTACTTCAAAATCGTCAGCGGCACCTCAGGTGTGTCCTACTTTCTGCAGCGTGTTTCGGTAGCGAAGGCTCTCGCGCTGCTAACTTGGGCCGTCATGATGTTCTTCATGCTGCCGAACAGCATATTAACCAACCAGCCCATGCCTGAAGTTTTTTCCTGCATGACCCTGAAAAGTGAACTGGGTCGGCGCTGGCATGAAATTTCAGCCCACTTCAACGTTGGAATCTTCTGGGTGGCGTTCATGCTGATCGTGTTTTGCTACACCTCCATTGCCTGTCACGTGTACCGCTCTTTAAAACGGGTGCGACGGGGCCGCAGCGAGGCAGGGCGACGGTCAAATCGAAGCATCTTTAGCTTGCTGGCTGTGTTCGTCTTTTGTTTTGTGCCCTACCACGTTTGTCGTGTTCCCTATACGCTTAGCCAAAGGCCCAATGCTGGTTTTAGCGCGTACAACCGCTTCATCCTCTTCCAGGTGAAAGAAACTACGCTCTTTCTGTCCGCATTTAACGTCTGTCTGGACCCCGTCATTTACTTCTTAATGTGCAGGACATTCAGAGAGACACTTTTGCTGCAGATGTCTTCTGTAAACCGAGAAAACAGGAGGCCTTCAATGGGCACTGGGCTGAGTATCAGTAATCTGTAAGAGGAAGAGCAACAAAGTAAATTTGCATTAGCAAGATGGAAAAGCAGATATTGATTTTAAACCACGTATCTTGCTGTGGTTTCTTTGCATGAGAAAATGCAAAATGACGAGGCAGACTGAGAGGTCACTGGTGTTTTCCAGAAAACCACAGCTCTCAATCTTTAAAGGGAAGGCATAAAAAAAATTCTGTCGTCATTTATTCACCCTCATGCCATTTGAAAAAAGTAAGTGTTTGAAGTAATGTCATAGAAGAACCATTTTTGTTCTGTAAAGAACCTTTCAGTGAACAGTTCTTAAAAGAACCCCTTTTTTCTTCATTTGAAGAACATTTTAATAATCTGAAGAACCTTTTGTGTAATGTAAGTTTCCGTGGGTGTCAATGGATCTTCATGGAACCATAGATGCCAATTAAAAACCTTTATTTTTAAGTGTGTACTGCCTTCTGTGGAATATAAATGGTGAACTATCCCAGACAATCTTTTCTGTACAGTCAAATTAAATGAGACGTTGGGCATCATGCTCCAAAAAACAAAAACAAACAAAAAAGGCAACATAAATATCTTCTTGTCATAAAATAGCTTTGTGTGAGGAACAGTCCAAAACGTAAGTCTTTATTCTCTGAAAATCAAGCAGCATGCAGTTCTCAAATCAAATATGATTTACTCAAGTGGCGATGATACATGGTCACATGATTAGTGCCATTACTACACAGGCATGAGTAGTATGAATTTTCTCATTTATTTCACAGGCAGAAATTAGGGTGAATACCAATTTTCATTACATGGAAAAGTGCTGCCGAAATAAATCTTCAAGAATTCTTTTTTTGTGTTCCACAGAAGAAAGAACATCATATGGGTTTGAAACAAGATGAGGGTGAAACAATATTGACATTTTGAGTTCATCTACTCCTTTAAAATGACACTTAAAGGGTTAGTTCACCCAAAAATGAAAATTAGCCCATGATTTACCCTCAAGTCATCCTAGGTGTGTATGACATTCTTCTTTCAGACGAATAAAAGTTGAGTTATATTAAAAATTTCCTGGCTCTTCCAAGCTTTATAATGGCAGTGACTGTTGCTCCATTTTTGAAGACCATAAAAATGCATCTGTCCGTCAAATAACGTGCTCCACACGGCTTGGTTTTTAATAAATGCCTTTTGAAGTGAATTGATGTGTTTGTGTAAGAAAAAAATATCCATATTTAAAACTTTATTAAGTAAAGTTTTGGCCGATCGCCTTCCGTATTCAGTCTATGGAAAAAGTGTTGAAAGTGCCTCTGCAATTCAAAGGCTTACGCTACAGGTGCGCTCGACCGACGTCGCGGACGCATCCTGAACTCCGAGAAGGCACTTTCAACACTTTTCCACGGAAGGCGATCAGCTGGAACTTTCATTCAAAAAGTTTTAAATATGGATTTTTTTTTTACACAAACACAATGGTTTGCTTCAGAAGGCCTTTATTAACCCATGGAGCCGTGTTGAGCAGTTATTTGACAGACAGATGCATTTTATCAACTTCAAAAACAGAGCAACAGTCACTGCCATTATAAAGCTTGGAAGAGCCAGGACTTTTTTGTATATAAATCAACTTTTATTTGTCTGAAAGAAAAATGTCATACACACCTAGGATGACTTGAAGGTGAGTAAATCATGGGCTAATTTTCATTTTTGGATGAACTATCCCTTTAACACACTCCCACACTCTTTACATATCTGCTGTTTACATGGTGAGACTCAGAATTAATACACCACAATAATGGATGCTCTTTCCCCAGGAGAGACAGGATGTGTTTAGACCACACATAGTTGATGAGGAACCCATTTCCATTGGTTTTACCAATCAAAATAACATACATTGCTTCTTATACCGCAATAAAACAACAACAACAAAAAAACAAGCAATGATTCACAACAAAAAATAAGTGCTAACACTTTAATGTATTGCACTGTATACTCATATACTCTATATGCCCATTGGCTGCCGCCGATATGCTTCAATAGTGCTAAATAGTGGTGTTTTATGATGCAAAAGCAAAAATTAGACAATGAAACACCCTTGGAAACAATGGGATAATCAGAACCTGTACAACCAAAAGCGTAAACATTGGTATGGCACACAAGGTAGAAAGATTAAATTATAGACAAAATCCTGAATATTGATGCTCATCTTGCTTCTTTTTTGATGGACAGGTAAGGGAATTAAATAGACGCTCTCTAAATCTAGTATCAGTGTAATGTATAAACAACTCAAGTCAAGTCAAGTTTTAAGTCACCTTTATTTATAAAGCGCTTTTTACAATGTCTAACACAATTGTGGTATTGGTACTTAAACTACAGGAAGATGCTAATCCAAGCTACTGTATTCCCCATGTAATGCATCTAGATGTTTTTATTTAATCTTTGTTCTAATGGGATCAGGCACAGCATACACACAGATCCGTTATTTACGGTAGTGACAACCCCTAACTGAGCTCACACCTGTACATTTTTAGGATTCACACAACAGCATTCTTGGAACACCCATGTTGTGTGACATCTAGATGTCTGTCGCGTCATACAGTGCGAGAGAGCAGCTCTGTGCTGCACAAATGCGTGTCTACCGTGTGGTTTCCATAACTTACAGTGATGGATGAGCTGTGTGTGTGTCAACTGAAGGTTTTAGATCCAGTCACTTTTCTCCACTGGAGCTGCTCTCTCAGTTTTGTGTTCTGTGTGTGATTCAAATGCTAAGACATTGGTTTTTGGACATTGGACATTTCAAGACTCCTGTTGAGAGACCTGTAAGTAAATGGGGTTGTCAATCCCAAAAACTGACATTGTGAACGTAGCCTTTAGGAACTCTGATAAAGGAACACTCCATTTTTTTAAAAAATAGGCTTATAACATTAGAGTTAAACAGTTGAGTTTTACCATTTTTTAATCCATTCAGCCGATCTCTGTATCTGGCAGCAGCACTTTTAGCATAGCTTAGCATACATCATTGAATCTGATTAGACCATTAGCATTGCGCTCAAAAATGACCAAAGACTTTTTATATTTTTCCTATTTAAAACTTGACTCTTCTATAGTTCTACCAGAAAGATTCGGGAGAATAATACTGTGACAATTATCCATTTATTTACAACTCAGCAAGCAGTTAAGTACTTTGGCATAGCTCCATAGCTCGCAATCTGAGGGTCCGGACTCTGCATATCCTGCCTGAAGACGAAGGCTTAGGCGCAGCCGACCCCCCGTGAGGTATGGAAGGGACCATCCTGGTGGTGGTGAGGTGGATGTAGGGAAGGATTTAACTTGGAGGTGGTGGGGAGGATGGCGGTGCATTGGAGCGTCAGCATCTGCGAACTCAGACATGACTAAGTACCGATCTTTTATACCCAAGTATTAGAATGTGATTGGATAGAAAACGAAGTTGCAGTGACCTGATAATTAAGTCTTCCTGGCAGAACTTACGCTAAAGCTTTCATTTACATTGTGTACTAAGACCAACGGAAAATAAAAAGTTGTGATTTTTTAGACCGATACGACTAGGAACTATTTTCTCAATCCTGCATAATAATCAATGAACTTTGCGGCCGTCCCACGGGTGCAGCGGCACAATGATATTACACAGCGCCTGAAAGTAGTCCTCAGATCGGTAACTTCCAATGTGACCAGCACTAAGTTTGTGTCGTTGCAGATAATGCAGAGTTGCAGCAGACAAATTAGGTAGTGGATTTACCTGTGCGATTATCCGTGGTTCTGTGTGTTGTAAAGGGCTGTGATAGTAAGTTGAAGGTGTATTCTACCATCATGTTCAACAGAATATCAACGAAAAACAAGGAACGAAAGAATCAATGGTTGTCTGCTTTGAACATAGATATCAAAATGGCGGTAACTTAGATTCAATGAAGAAATTGCGTGTTTGGTCAAAGCATTTTGGACCAGATGACAATTTGGAAAACATGGACAGTGTTACCTGTACCACGGTATGGTGTCTAAAGGATATGGCCAGACAGGACGAAGTGTTTCATCACCCACGGCTGTAAGTATAACATTATTATTTTTAGTTAGTTCAGATTGAAAAAGCACTGCTGTTGTCTTTATCTAACATTACATGTGAATGCAATCACTGAGTGTGGGGGTAAGTTTGCTCAACCGTTTGGTTTATTCAGTATAACGTTACTAGTTTTGTTGTAGCGTTCTTGTGAGGTAGTGTATATACTTTGATTAAAATAAACGTGTGGAATTGTCGGTATTGTTTATCTACAGTTTCTATGGTACAAAATACTAGTGATGTTATGTTCTGTGCCGAGGCTTCAGAGCGTGTGCAGGGTTTTCCCTGCATTTAAAATTATTTGGCGGCCACCAAAACTAATTTTTGTCCCGCCAAAGCCTTATTTGATCAATTATTGTGATTTATGTAGATGACTGCTGTGCTTGTGACAGGGCACATGTTAACTGAGTGACAGCGAGAATGAGCAGAGCACGCACACTCTGCCTTCAAAATGAGCACTGTCTTAGCATATTTCAAATATTACATTAATAAAAAGCAAAAGGTCGGAAGACCGAATCCATGTTGCATGTGGCGCATTCGGACAATTTTTTTTTCTGGAATTACCGTTGGGTGTGAATTGACTCTTCTCAGACTCACCAGTTTGAATATGCTCTCCTCCTCCATTCTGCCCCAGTCTGTTCAGCCACATCTTCGTGCCTTTCACGTTTTCAAAAGCTCATCTTCAGTGTAACTGTTATTCTGGTTCAAATAGATACGGTTCAAGATCTGCACCAAAATAAATATCTTCTGAATCGTCACTCACAAACGTCTCCATGGTTACAAGGCACACTCTCTGTGTAAGCAGGTTGTCACGTTGGTAATGTTGATGGAAGTTAGCCTATTTTCAGGCGCTGTGTAATATCATTGCGCCTCTGCACCCATGGTACTGCAGCAAAGTTCCCTGATTATTATGCAGGAATGAGAAAGTAGTTCCTTGTCATATCGGTCTTAAAAAAAAAAAATTGCAGCTTTTCATTTTCAGTTGGTCTTAGTACATGATGTAACTAAAGAAGAGTCAAGTTTTAAATAGGAAAATATTGAAAATCTTTGGTCATCGTTTTTGAGCACGATGCTAATGGTCTAATCCGATTCAATGATGTATGCTAAACTATGCTAAAAGTGCTACCGCCAGATACAAAGATCAGCTGAATGGATTCAAAAACTATAAAAACATAACTGTTTAACTCTAAGGGACTTGGAAAATGAGCCTATTTTCCAAAAAAAGTTGAGTGTTCCTTTAATGAGGATGTGTCATTACAGAAATGGGGTAATAATAATCTGCTCTATAGTTTTTAACTGTCATCTTTTTATTGGGAAAGAAAGTTAAACTTCATTACATATTGGTAGCTTCTTTAGCTCATTGGATCTCATTAACTTTGCATGCTTCATGTACATACTGTATGAAATATGTTCTCACTGAAATATGTTCTAAATGTAAAATGTATCTTACGGATGGAAATTAATTCTGTACTCTATTTTTCTTTTATGTAGATCATAAGGAAACAGAAAGTTTACAAAGTACTAATGACGTAAAAAGACCAGAGTGTTGAAACACAGGGTCAGTTGTAAAACTGTCAGTTTAACAAGTCAGAAAAGAGCCATAATGGTGATGTCATCAATATAATACACTATTTTTGAGCTCACAGGAGGTGGCATGTGACGGAAAGTATTCAGCGCTTCACTTTTTCCACATGTTGTTACTTATTCCAAAATTGATTAAAATCATTATTTTCCTCAAAATTCTATGAACAATACCCCATAATGATATGCCGCACTCTCTGCAGCACTCCACCAATCAGGCCTGTATGGTCGAGTGGCCAGACGGAAGCCCCTCCTCAGTAAAAGGCACATAACAGCCTGCATATTTTTTTTTTTTTTGCCAAAGGCACCTGAAGGACTCTCAGACTATATATATAAAAAAACTCTCTGATCTTATTAAACAAAGATTCAACTCTTTGGCCTGAATGGCAAGCGTCATGTCTGGAGGAAACCAGGCACCGCTCATCAGCTGGCCAATAACACCCCTACAGTGAAGCATGAATGGTGGCAGCATCATGCTGTGGGGATGTTTTTCAGCAGCAGGAACTGGGAGACTAGGATCAAAGGGAAGATGAATGAAGCAATGTATAGAGACATCCTTGATGAAAACCTGCCCCAGAGCACCCTGGACCTCAACATGGGGCAACGGTTCTTCTTCTAACAGGACAACAAACCCAAAGAACACAGCCAAGATAACAAAGAAATGGCTTTCGGGACAACTTTGTGAATGTCCTTGAGTAGCCCAGCCAGAGCCCAGACTTGAACCCGATTGAACATCTCTGGAGAAATATGAAAATGGCTGTCCACCCCATCCAACCTGATGGAGCTTGAGGGGTCCTGCAAAGAAGAACTGGAGAAACTGCCCAAAAATAGGTGTGCCAAGTTTGGCACATCATACTCAAAAAGCATCATACTCGCATCATACTCAAAAAGTATCATACTCAAAAAGACCTAAGGCTATAATTGGTGCCAAAGGTGCTTTAAAAAAGTATTGATCAAGGTTGTGAATACTTATGTACATGTGATTTTTTTCATTTTTTTAATAAATTTGCAAAGATTTCAAACAAACTTCTTTTACATTGTCATTATGGGGAATTGTTTGTAGAATTTTGAGGAAAATAATGGATTTAATAAATTTTAGAATAAGGCTGTATTATTATGCATAAGGATGCACTGTATATATATATATATATATATATATATATATATATATATATATATATATATATATATATATATATATATATATAGGAAGGAAGTCAGTTTTATTATTATATATATCTTTTTTTGCCTGGTAATTATTGATACACTTCAATAATGAATTACCTAAAGTAACTGTTTCTTTAGTTTAATTTGATGCTTTGCACTTATGAAAACTTTAAACCCACATGCTAAAACAGTTATGCTATGACTGTTTGGGGTGGGGAGAGTTGTCACAGTTAATATTTTTTTTTTACAAAAAAACATCAATCACATCCTCTGTTAAGTGTTTAAGGCAAAGTCTTTTTTTTTTCGCATCATGTGGTAAATGTGTTTCCATTATAGTTCATGCGCATGTCTTCTTATTGGATAAAAACTTAATCTCAATTGAGTGCATATGTTTTGTGTGCACATTTTTTTAATTTATGATCATCTTGGTGCTTCCATCAAGAGTTTTTAAGTGATATTCCTAAATTCACATTACAAAAGGTGGATGGCAGCTAGTGACTGAAAGCCACAGGAATACAGTACACAACATGATTATTCTTTGTTCTTCAATAAAGTTCTTGCATAAATAAGATAGTATGGATGTCATTTCAGCAAATTACCTCTCATTGTTACATCTATCGCCAGCTAATGTTACAACTCAACTTAGTAGGGTAGGTTGTAACAACGGAACTCTTTGTGTTTGACAATAACACAAAATCTGTGACTGTGAAATGTCCAAGTGAGTTGTATTTGTTGTAGAAAAATGTGGCTACCATGTATCAAAGTTTGAGAGATCTAGCACAAACAACACCTGAGTTACTGATGCTCAAATGAAACGTGTTACTCATCCCCGGTCTCCGCTCAACAAAAAAGTAAAAAAAAAAAAGAATAATTGCAGTAATGCAGAATGCAGAACTTGCCTGGGTAAAATTAAATGACTGTGTGTTATTCAAACAGTTGATCCCGCATAAGCTTAATTCAACATTATTCAAATTATTCATCATTCAAACCAGACAATATTCAAATAATCTACATCTTTCTGTGACCCCTCAAGCATCAATATGCTTTTGTATTTACGATTTTCCCTTTCATCTTCGTGCGAGCACACCAAAGCTGGACAAACAACAGATCAGCTTATAAGTCGATTTAAAGTAAGTTAAATTTGATAACCCAGCTCATTATTTGCATAGCTAATTATTATTTACAATTATTCAAATAAATGTGTGTAGTGTGATTTAATACTGATATTTGAAACTATGTTGATATAGAAATCTACACTGATATAGTTCTGCCTTGAAAATAACTTTGTAAAGATAAACTACATGTGATGTATAAAAATAATTATAGTTATTGGTTGATAATAAATTAGTGCAATTAAATATCTGGCTAATAATTAAATTATGAACAAAAACATCTTGGCATTATCTTTAAAAATGTGGGTCATTCTGTGTCAAATCAACTAAATTTCAGAAACTTTGTGTTAATGTTATTTTGTTAATATTTGTCCTGAAGAAAGACAAACATGAATAGTGAACAAAGCCCAAATATTAAATGCTTTGGGTTAATATTTACAGAGTAATCCACTATTTTGTAGACGGGGGTCGGAATGACAATTTTTAGGAGGGGACATTTTTTTAGAAAAATGGCAGTGTTGCTGTTGGGGGCTGTAGTGAAGTGCACAACAATCGAGGAGCGGGAAAACTCAGGTAACAGATAGCACAACCACAACACATAAACGATACTGGACAATGAATTAAGGATAACTCAGGGTTCAAATACATGACTTTACTTGTTGGGGCACATCACTATTAACTCATTCAAAATTAATTCAAAACCGAAAACCACAATTACATAGTATATAACAATTCGTTAATAGTCATGTGCCTCGACAAGTAAACTCATAACATAATGACATATTTGTAAATCATTAGCTAATGATTAATTAAAGCAGACAACTGGAAGTTGAAAGGCATGGCTTTGACCCTTTGTGATAATTAACACGTTGAGTTACACTATTAGTTCATATAAGGGAATTAATACATTATGACACATTTAACTAATAACAATTTAATGATGACTTAATCTATTAATCATGTAGACTCTTCATTAGATGCTGATGCAGTAATCATTAATAAATGGGAGTATTCGTTGGTGACTTTCTGTTTGCTCTGTGCCTGTAATTTCCTAGTTTTTCACCTGTGACTCATTAATTAGTCAGTATGTTCAGCGGGTCTTTATTAGTTTCCTGTGTTTGCTTGTATTTAAACCTTGAGCTTTCATTCTGTTCCTGTGTCCAATATTGCTTATGTTATAGTGGTTGCTTAATCTCCGGCATTTCCCCAGTGTGTATTAAAGACTTACTGATTTATTTGTCTTTTTGCACTTTACTACAGCAACCATTTGTGTTTGCAGGTATTAGATGGTTGGGTTAGACTACATACTGTGGTATTTTTCAAAGTCTGTGAGTGAGACCTGTGTTCAAAAAATAATAAAAAATAATGTTTTTCTTGCTCATCTAGATGGAGTCCCCATTGCCTACAACCATCTTCAACACTTCCACATATTATGGCATGAAACCAAATATGACTAATACTGTCAGGAATCAGGAATGGAGGACCCAGATGCAGAGGGAACAATAAAGACGGTTTATTAACAAGACAGATCAACAAGACACAATGGGGTAGTGGAAGAGTGACAGTCCAAACACCAGGGCAGGGGTCAGACACCACGATGACAGGCAGGGGAGGATGACCACTGAGACCAGTCCAGGCAGCCAATGAACTTGACGACAGCATGGGAGGCAACACCAGGCAGGGCGATGGTGGGACAATCCAGGCAGGAACCTGAGGCTTGATGTACTCCCAGAATCAGCTCCCGTCTTAGTTGACAGGCAGTGGAGACAGCGGCCAGGGAAAACACAGGGCAGGAACCAACACAAAACACACAAAAGACAAGACCACAAGAAATAACAGACCAACAAACACTATGGCTAAAGAAAAACGAAACCTAAATAATAACTGGAGCTAGAAAAAGAGAAAAAGAACAAAACCAATCTCTATAAAAGCCTGAAGTAAAAAGAAAAAACTGGAGAGAAATAAAATAAAAGGTAATTATCAAAACAAAAAAACTGAACAAAAAGGCTAGGGAGAATACCAAAATAAAACCTAGAAAGAATTAGCAAAAAATAAAGTCAGAAAC
The DNA here is from genome assembly GCA_023029165.1 of Gobiocypris rarus. Lineage (NCBI taxonomy): Eukaryota > Metazoa > Chordata > Actinopteri > Cypriniformes > Gobionidae > Gobiocypris > Gobiocypris rarus. The sequence goes on from CM040911.1 coordinate 19,110,166, forward strand.
TTAACTAGACTAAAAAAATCAGGAACAAAGAAAAAACTGAAAATAAAGCCAAAGCAAGAGAAACCGGAGACACTAAATCTAGAAACGACTTACACAGAGCTAGAGACTATACACGTACACACAAATGCACACAAATGCAACGAACCAGCAAAGACATGAGGAAAGGTAGCACAATATAAAGGGACCAGAGCACATGAGGAACAGGTGAGCACAATTAGTGAAACGAGGACTAGACAAGGAGGCGTGGTAACAGCAAACAAGGAGGCAGGACAAGAGGAACACATGACAAACACAAAGAAAGACAGACCCATGTACTAAGACACAACACAAACATAGAAACATTAAACAAAGACAAAACAGACAAGACTGCCAGGGCAGAAACCTGACAAATACAACACAAGTTCTGTGTGAAGTCCCAGCTCATCCTGTTTTCATATTTGCATACTCACTAGTTTTTCTTGTCAGTCTGGCGCTGAATTGCATCACGATGCGTGTGTATTTCTGCACTCATCAGCGTATTGAGTCCAGCATCATGGTCTACATGAAGAACCTAGCTGCATCTGACTTCTTCCTTTGCCTTAGTTTATCTTTGCGCATTGCTTCCTATGCCAGCAGTTCAGAGATAATGCTTAATATTTACTGCAGCTTTGGAGGAGCAGCCTTGTATATAAACATGTATGCAAGCATTTTCTTCATGGACTTTATTGCTGTAAACAGGTATATGCCTCATGCTTAATTTCTTAATTTCTCAGAAGCACAGAAATGTGCCATCTTTTCCAGGAACATCATAATTTGTAATCTTGCCAAGTGAGTTATTAGTCACAATGCAAATACAGCTTAGGTTGCTGTAAAAACTAAACAAAACTAAAACCTTCCAGCTGAACTAAGCTCTTGCTAAATGAGCAAAAATGATTTTAAATTGCTATACTAAAAAGCACCCTAAGTCCTCACAATCTTCCACACTCCGGAATAGAAATGTACTGATCATCTGGCCAGGTACCAGAATCAGACGCTTTTCTGCATGATTGGCCCAGACCAGTGACCAGCCGATTCCGAGCCAGTCCGTATTGTTGCCAGCGGGGCAGGCTATAACGTCACAGCCACGCTCACACTCACAGCCGCATGTAAACATGTCGCTGGCTTGGACGTTCTCCACTGTGAGTGAAGAAGACACAAAGTTTGCAATGTGTAATACTTGTGAGGCCAAAGTAAACTGTAAGGGAACCACCACGAAAATTGTCGGAAAGACAAACATTAGGATGTGAATCGATACTGCAGAAAAAAATATTTCAGTATCGATACACCAATACAGGCTGTGCGTTCTCACTCTCTTCTCTCCGACAGCGTACACACACACACACACCTCACTAACTTATCTCATTCATTCCAGTTAAATAGTGCTTGTATTGTGCATACTTTTACTAATTTCTGTAGGTTTTGCATTCACATCAAAAGCGTGAGCACCACTGATCTACATTTAAATCTTACGTAGGTTCGTGCAGGAAGTAAGTTCAGAATCTATTCTTTCTTTTGGGAAACAATAACTCCATTTATTGTGAAACTTTGCAGACCTCTCACAAACGGCTATATTACACACTGCATGAAAGGTTATATCCGAAAAAGCAAAATAGGGGCACTTTAAAGATCTGAAGAACTGATAATGGAAAGATTGTAGGCTCAGCCCCAACAGGGCAACACGATCTCATGACAATGCGTATAAATAGTACGAGTGTGCAATCTCGTAGAATGTATACGCCAAAATGAGTTTTGGCGTGCAAATGGTACGCCGTTTTTGGCGTGCATATGATACGCACTTTATGGCGTGTATATGACACGCTTTTGGGTAGGGTGAGGGTGGGGGTGTGGGGGGTTCGTACATATAATACGCCATAAAGTGCGTATCATATGCACGCCAAAAACGGCGTACCATGTGCACGCCAAAATGAGTTTTGGCGTATACATTCTACGAGATTGCACACTCGTACTATTGATACGCATTTTCGTGAGATCGGGCTCAACAGGGTGATCCATTAAAGCATTGTGATCAAAGCTCTTCAACACATGTTGCTCCATGTTCCTGTAATAAGTTTACTGTAATATTTGGATAGACACATCAGCTAAATGACAAATTAATGGTATTGAATGAATGTTGAGGATATTATACAGTATTTGTACATGATTACATGTAAATAAATACAGTTGACTGTAAAGTGCTATTGATAGTGCTCGTTACACTTTTTCAGGTACCTGAAGATTGTCCGGCCATTGGAGACTCATGCTCTGCAGACGGTTCGTACTGCCCGCTATATTTCTGCAGCTACTTGGCTCTCCTCGTTCATCACATCTTCCATCTACTTGATCCTCTTTCTTCAGAACTCCTGGGGTCAAAAGCTTGATGAATTTACGTGCGAATCCAAAGAAAGTCTCCAGCTCAGTTCGGCCTACAAAATCATCCATTGTTTGACCATTGCTGTTTTCATTTTTATCCTGGTATCTCTGATTCTTCTATACTTGAAGACTCTTCAAAAGCTTAGACAAGTTCAAATCTCTACACAGACCACATTCAGTAGTCAAACATTCAGAAAGTCTAAGCGCAACATGCTAGTGCTAATAGTCATTTTCTGTGTGTGCTTTGTGCCCTATCATCTGGCGAAACTGCCTTTCATATTCATCAAACCCCTGCTGCATGACTGTTTAGCAGTTCATGCGTTCTACATTCTGAAGGAGATGACCATCCTGCTTGCAGCACTAAATGCATCCTTGGATCCACTTATTTACTTTTTGTTTTGCAGAGCCTTCAGAGCCCAGTTTAACGTTGGGAGTTTCTATAACTCCTGAATGAGGGCTAGATGGTTTCTGTTTTAAAGGGTTACTTCAGCGATTTAGCATTAAGCTTTGTGTAACGGGTCCCGGCCAGGGGTCCGCTAGCAGATATATATTGATAATTCTGATTGAAGTGCTCTGGAAATATTGGAATTGAAAGGCTTTAAAAAGTAATGCCGGCTTGTCTGGTTGAGGACAAAGGACACTTTTTGCAGACGACGTCACACTGAGTGAATCAACTTAGAATGGCTCTAATTTACATGTATTTATTTCTCCCCCCATCCTACTTCCCCTCAGGTTGTGACCATTAGAAATATACCCAAAATCTATATGATCTAAAAATGAACAAATACTAAACAATATATATGTGTTTGATATCATTGGAAATGTCTTAGTGCGACTGGTACAAATATCTCATCCCCACAGAAATATTCAAGAAGATAACAATGGTTTTAAGAGTTTAAAGAGATGTTGCATAGTATGGTAGGTGTGGCTTTCAACCATTTGGTCTTTTGTCAATACAGGTCTGAGAGAGTGATTAAATGTAAATTCCCTTTGTTAACATATGTTTCCATTTGAAAGAATTTATTGTCAGGTCTGAATACTTAAGGCAGTGTATAGGAGAAGAGTCAGGGCACAATACTGTAATCAGATTCGCCCGTAACGTTGTGTCCTGCCAACGTTACGTAACCTATGGAAAGTCAGGAACGCATCTCTTTACTTAAGAGTATTCGATGTTTTGAGGATCTTTGAATTGATTATGTAATTGGAATTATACCTGACTGTTTAATAAATTGTTACATTTTGATTTATTCTGACTTACTCTGGAATTATTAACGATCTCTATGAGATCATGAATGGGTACTTTCCACAAAGGGTTAAACGGAGTAATTAAATGTGTGTCTAACTATTAAACATAAATGACCTAAATGAATAAATGAAACTAAATTGGCATTCTAATCTAAATTCTAAATTATGATAAAATGGAGTCAGATAAAGAGGAATTGGAATTAGATCCATTTTGCCCAGCTGAGAACACCGAACGCGCAGATACCTTCGCCCGCTATTCGCTGCCGCCATTGGAGCGATTTCAGCGGCCTTACAGAATATTACACTGACATTAGTGTCGCAGGACAACAGTTGCTCTTTCTCCATTCAACCGGATTATTTTATTAATCCAACTTTATTTAAATTTTGTAACTACAATCATTAACTATTACTGTTATCTTTGTTTTTTTGGCCTACAGCCAGTAGAAGGAGCTAGTTCCGCATGTGATCACACTCACATGGCTCGGCGGGCATTCATGTAAACGGAGCGGTGTGGAGCAATGTGAGTGTTTCAACTTTTCAAATGAATTCCTATGAAATGTAAGCTTCCATAGGCATGATCTGAAAACGCGCCAGACTGAACACGTGCTGTGAATGTATGCCGCACCCGCACTTACCTCAGCGCATCGCTCTCGTGATTAATGAAATCTGACTCCTGCTGCGTTTGTGCCGCAACACTCGTTCGGTTCACTCAAATTATATTGAACAGACATGTTCAGGTTTTAATTGTAGTGTCTCTTCTTTAACTGAACTTAATGGTTTTATTACTATGAAAATGATATCAACGGTAGGGGCGGTGCCAGTTTAAATTCACATTCATCTTCCCAGCGCTGAAATACCCCTTTAATGTGCTTTGTGATGTACTTCCATATTGTTTTGCCAGAAAACAGGTCTTGTTGCATTCATGAAATGGGGATATAATACAATGATGATAATGCAAGTAATTGTAATAAAAGCCAAGATAAAACTAGACTTTATATGATAGGGGAGATTGGGGTAAGATGAGACAGTGGGTAAGTTGACCCATCCCCTTTATCTTGGTAACTGTACACTTTTATTGTCATGTGACCATATATTTTCTGCCACCCATAATTTCTGCCAGACTGTGAAAATGAGTAGCACATGGGAGGAGTGGAAGGCACCCATTTACTTTAAAAACAGTTTTTGGCTTGTCAAGGTAAAATTTTAGCATAACTGATATAATGATTGCTGCATCAAAGCAAATTTGTATATGTCTAAAATATTTTGACATATATCGGTCATTGTATAAAACCATGCAAATCATTTAGCTGAATATTAGCCTGAATTGGTAAGCTAGCTAGCAGGGGCGTAGCAGGCACAGGTCCGCCCGATATGATGAGTAGCCCCTTCCCAGTTTATTATACATATATGATATTTGTTAAATAACAGTGGTTTTAATTATTTTAACAATTACAAAATTATTATAACATCTCAAATACTAAAATAAATAAATGTGTTGTTGTTTTTTACAGTCTATGGTTTTTACATAGCTGTCAATCAAATTCATTCATCAAATTCAAATCAAGTATTACCTGTGTTAGGCAATTAGGTGTCAGGCTGTATATGCATGTCACGCCTGTGAGTTCATGAAGTGTGTTTGCCTATTCTCTTAGCCTATAATTTACAGTTGTGTGATAGATAGACTTCAGCGATGCAAAATTCGATTTAAAAAAAGGATTTTTAAAAACTCACATTGACGCGGGAGAGAACCCATCCATCAGCCCGCAAGTGTTGGAGAATTACACTGGTTATATGAAGTAGAATCAGGTTATGTATCAATAAAGTAAGAAACTGGGCATGCAGTAATGGAAGATTACAACATTTGATGTATGGGTGCAGGTGAAGAGCGCTAGGAGACTGGGGGAGAGCTGAGAGATTGGTACAAAGTGGTTTTCTTAAAAAAAAGAGAAGTGCAGGGGATTTTCCACCAGTAAATCCAAAAGATGAAAGGGTTTGCATTTAAGTGTTGCTAAAAAGAAGAGGTGGATAAAAGGTTGCCCATTGGATGTAGAAAGATTAGAAAACAGAATAAGAAATTGAAATTGAGTTTTACCATAGAAAATTCAGATGATCAGCTGGCATCTCACTTTGTTGTTCTTACAATAAAGTTAATATCTTCTGAGACCTGGCACTTTGACTCCCGTCCCACCTACGTCTCTGTGGTAACAGCTCCTGCACTGGGATTCAAGCAGCTGTAGCTTGTTTAAGGTAACCATAAAAACATTTTTAGAACAGCAGCGAAAATGTAAAAGTAGGGTATATAAACTTTAATATAGGCCCATCCATTTATTGAAACTGGTGATTTGCTGTACAAAGAAACATTTCGAAACATTACACCCGCTGGTACTTTCGCTTCTGCCTCAGAGACCCTTGGGATAAATAAATGTGTCGTATTTATGATAATCTGTGCAGATATTTTAGTTGACAAAAATAAATTTAAAAAAAGACATAGTTCTCATGTGAACACGCAAATGTAGCAATTGTGGCCGCAACAGACACATTCAAACATGAGTCCACACAAAGTTAACTCAACATTCCAGGGCCATTTACGACTTGGACCCCTCTCCCTCCACACCAAGCAGACAAAGATTTACGACATCTGTGGTACCAAGCCCAGGAAGTAAGGGACTTCTCATTGGTCCACAGGCAGTTATCTTCCCTTCCCCCATCGACAAAGTAACTTCTAAGTCCGGCTCTGTGACACCATAAATTCCTTAGAGATTCCAGCACTCCGTTGAAAATCAAGGAAACCCACAGAAACCTTGATACGTATAAACTGCATCAAATCACTAAACCAGTGATTGTCGAACAGACGGTAACCCCGCCATCTGTCGAATGCCCAAAGACTCTTTACACCCACATGAACACATATATGGACCAATCGTTTTTATACGATGTATTAAAATGTCTAGAATTGTACCTTATGTAAATCAAATTATGTATTCTAGTTACTGTGGAATTCTTGTATCTCTGTACTCTCAACTCTTAATATTATATTGTTTAGTACCTTCTCATTCAGAAAAACTCAATAATACCGAATCTTGTAAAATAATTTACAGGAAACGTTTTATTATTAGAATACCAGCTTTGCGGATAAACTGCTCCATCTGTCCGGCAGCCAGGAGGTGTAACCGAACTGAACAAAGAACTTTTGCGCGCCAAAAAACTGACAGACACGATTGGATCAACCCGAAAGTGGGCGGCACTCGAATCTTATCTATAAGAGCAGAGACCCCCTCACCCAATGTGCCGATGTTCTTTTGTCCGCAGCTGCTGTTCCTGATTTTGCAGTCCACCTCGAAGGAGTTGGAGAACTCCAAAGGTGGCAGACCAGAATGGGTTGAATTTCATTCAAGCCATCTAGAACTCTCACTTTCCTTTCTTTTAAGTTTATTTTCTTTCCATGAGTCTCGTGTTATAAGTTAAGTTTAGCATAAAGTTTCTCAACGAATCTCCAGCGGCGCTTCAACTTCAAACAGCCACGAGACCCCTCATCCAGCAGCCAACACGCCACGTGGTTGGCCCCAAAACGCCCATCAAAGACACGACCAGACCTTCCGCGAATCACAAAGAACCGGAAACCCCTTTCCAGCCAGGATCGAGAGGAATCCCGTTCAATGATGACACGCGCAGCGACAAAGATTCTAAACTGAACTGGTGCATTGATATCAAATTGAATAATCCCGCCTAACCAACGATAGGAGGGTTTAAGTCAAAACCGGTGGTTCATTCAGGTCATGTGTTATAAATGCAGATACTGCTAGAAACTTGGGACTCCATCTCTCTCTCTCTCTCTCTCTTAAAACTCACTCTTTACTTCCCTCCTTCCTGCAACGCGTGAATGTTTGTATGTTTGTTTTGTTAGATTCTAGTTTACGTGTTAGAGTAATCAATAAAGCTGTGTTTATAAATTAAAGATAAGTGTTCTTGTGTTATGTGCTTACAATTTTAATGTCTTGAACTGCCGATCTAAGTTACCTGGCTATTAAATAGTGTTTCACTATTCTGTGGATATTAATATCCGCTGCAGAGTTGATAGTTACGGCCTGTTCAAATGAGCGCTAGACGAGTCATTTGCTCGTCGTAAAATAGACTCCTGCAAAATTCCTGTGAATTAATTAATTCATTACTTTGAGCTAAATAGACCTGTTCCCTTATACAGAGTCCCCTTGTTACATATCATAGATGTAATACTTGTTACAAATGGTGGAGAATGCGGGCAGATCAACCTAAAATTGTAACATATATATCGAGTTATTTATCTTTTAATTGTGCACGTGAGAGATCAGAGCTAGGCATCTGTGTGAGAGTGCGCGCATGAGAGAGTGGCGTCACTGCTGCGCGCCCGTTTGAATGTGATGAGCTGAATGAAATAACGCCTAACCCTGAAACTGCATTAAATCCTTGTAAAATCTGAGATCTCACATTATCGATAAGGTAAGAATTAAGCGTGTTCCTTAATTTCTAGAATACCTTGTTTATAGCAGAATTGATGTCATTGCGTGTCCCAGTGCCATTCAAATGCTATCACGTATAGACAAGAGAGCTGAACGAACTTAAACTGCATAAATTGGAATACCCTTTGAGGACGAATAGAACACAGCGCGAGTAACAGTAACATTAGATCAAGCGTTTTCCTTGATCAATTTTCTTAAGGCCCTATTAATGTATAGCTACTAACACTGCGTGTTCCAGTGTTATTTACAGCTATAACCTCGAAGCAGCTAAACGCTTGCCGTCCGCATTAACACTCGTGTTCCAGTGTTGTTTACAGCATAACCTCTAAGCAGCTAAGCGCTTGCGTTCGCATTAACACTGCGTGTTCCAGTGTTATTTAAAATGGAGTGATTTAAGCTGACATTGAAAGAATCAACAGCAAAGAAACCCTGTTGTTGTATGCACAGAGAGACGATCCGCCGAGATCGCTGTTCTATCTACAGCACAAAGCTGTAGCTTGTTAAATTAATCTCACTCTTAACAAACTGAGTGAAAAGCCCCACTGCGTAAAACCAGCTACGAGTGGTGTTCCTGTTGTTATTTCCAGTGTTGAAATTCGCCGTTATGTCACGTAATAGGCTCGATTACGCGTGCAAATCGTTATGTGTACAGTTTGAAAAGTGCCAACATTCTCATGTAACTTCCCTAACTGTATCCAAGCTGTTTGCAATTCACGTGTGTGCCACTAGCATGTATTTGGTCGCTATAGTAACGACTAGGGACCGGAAGTCTAACCAGCGCTTCGGTTGAACTCTGAACTGGCATCCAGAGTGTAAACAAACCTCCAGTAGCTATCGGCTAAGCTAATCAAAGCAGTTGTTTACATTTGAAGCCCATTTGCTAAAGCTTTAGCATTAGGTTCAGGCATCCGCAGTAATAGCATACAGTGTCTGTTTAAACACCGTTAAAGTGATTTAACCATTTGAACAGTACACCTGTTGGTCTTCATAACTTTTCACTTATCCTACTCACTTATTACTTTATATTTTACTTGAAAGGAAAATATCAGTACACAATTATTAATTACTTTACCTGCATGTACTTGAAAAGGGAATGCTGGTTTGCAATTAGTAATTGTCAAGTTTGACTTTAATGACAGGAAAAACATTTGATTGAAAATTATTTCTCAAAGTCATTTTAAATGATTTTAAAATCATTTTCACTATTTTGAAATTTCCTAATTTTCTGAATTTCTAAATTCCTCATTTAGGTCTAATTACTTTAGGTATAAATCACCAACATTTTGCCTATAACCAAAATAATTTAGACTCACACGGATTCATTATTTTATTGCGTTACCTTTCCTCCTTCTTGGGAACCACACAGCTGAGCCTCCATAGGAGACAGTGCTATCTCACTACGAGTTTCAAAATAAATCAGAGACAGCTCGATTTTTATTTTTGGGTTTTAGTTGTCCATCAACTATCAATTCTATACTCGTAGTCAGACATAAAGGTGTGGACCCGAGCTCCTTCCTTTCCTCTTCTTCCTCACGCCTTCCCTGTCCTGTCCTGCTTTATCCCATCTTATTCTTCACATGTGTAGGGAACAAGCCTGGATGAACCATTGATTGTTTCTAAACAAAGAGAAAGAAAAATCTCTCCCAGAGAAACAAACCATTAGGCATTTGATTGGTAATCAAACCCTCCTTGTTCTCCATACTCTCCCTGTATTTGCAAACGCAATTCAAAATTTTGACCTTTTATCCAAGTTTATTTAACAGAGACAAGTGTTGAGCAACCGTCGCCTTCAAAGCATCCCTGCAGAAAGCGGTCAGCCTGTAAGGTGTGTGGTGTCAATCCTGTCAGATTAAGAAAAGGTATCAGCATTATTATTGTATTATTTTCCTTTAGAAGATAAACAATACTATTGTCTACCCTTTTGGAAAATAGGAAGTATTTAATAGGAAAACATATTTCTCCCCTTGAAGAATTATTATTCTCTTTGAAATTGGTTTTAACCTTTTTTCTCTCTTTCCCTTACCTTGTTGAGTTAAAGTAGTCGCATCACTAGCCTACCTGTCTATACTGAGACCAACACTTGGCTGTTCCACCACACATGAAACTTATACCCCACACAGATCTGTGTCAGTCACCTCTCGGCATACCAACATGTCACGGACGACATGCACCACTACCCAAGGGGAAGATGTGGACGCCTGGCTCAGAGGCATTACAGACTGCCTCATGCCAAAGACAATAGAACTGTTATTATTTTTAATAATAATCATGATTCTGAGAAGGTTCCTGACACAAGATTCAAGCCAGAACAACAACCACGTGGAACTAGCCAAGATCACCTGTTCCCTAAGCAACGCCTTCACAGCCCAGCTGAAACTAAGCGACAAGCACATCACCCACCTTCAAGAGGAGCTGACACGTGCCCAAAACCGCATAGACAAGCTGGAAGTGAAAGTCCAGGACGACTTCAAGCGTCAGACCACTGAGTTCCTGAGAGAGCTGATGCACACTCAACGCTGCACAGACCAGCTCAAAGCAAAAGCTCAAGACAAACTCAAAGCGCCAGACGAAGTGGAGCACGAAACAAAGAAACGAGTTGAGAAGCTCCAAGAAGCCCTTGTAGTCGCTGAACGTGACAAACAAGAACTAGAGACTGCACATAAACACCTGGTAAACCAACTCCAGTCTGCTGAACATCGACTAGAGAAAGCCAACGCAGATATTAAAGACAAGAACTTTGAAATCAATGCTCTGGAAGACCACCTTGAAAGGTACAGCACTGAGATGAACCATCTGATCCAACAGCGAGACAACGCCAGCGGCAGCGCTACGTGGTCAGAGGTGAACTCAAGCCTGCTTCCAAACAGCAACCAGAGCCAAGAAGGGAGAGAACTCCCTCAGCATCACTACTGCTGAGGAGAGCAAAGCCCCCTTTTCAAGAACTGTCATACGACGGAAGAAGTGAATGGCCACCGCCCAGAACGTCACCGGCCATCACCACAGAACTCTTCCCTGCCAACCAACGAGCTCATCCAAGCAGACTCTGAAGCTGCACAGAAGATGACTGTTAAAGACCTTGACAAGCTCGCTAAGAACTTCACACAGTTCAATCAACATTCCATGGAGGCCACAACATCCAGGGCTACCTTCAAGATATTGACTTCTACCTAGGCGAGACCTCATGTGACCGACCGAGACAGGTTCTACCTCCTCAGAGCCACATCCAGTCACGAGGTCGACGCTTTCTGGACCGGCAACATGTTCACGTAAAGCACAACTACCAGCTCCTACGTGAGACATTGATTAAAGAATTTACAGGCCCAGAGTCTGAACACGGACTGCTAATCGCCTTGGCAACCAAACAAGGTCGACAAGAGACTTCACAAGCCTACTACAGCCGTTTTCGACAAGCCTACTTTGGTGCACATAATGAACCTCAACATGAAGAGGATGTAAACTTCAAAACCCTCTTCCTGAGAAACCTGCACCCTGGAGTAAGTCGTCATCTAGGCATCATGGCCTGCCCAGACACGATGACAATCCAACAACTACGTGACCTGACACACAAGGCCTACCTCAAACAAAGATGGCCACAAAGAAAGGTTTGGAAACATCCACAGTTCCAACCTCTGTCAGTCAAGACCCAAGCCGTGCACTGGATGACACCCAGTGGCATGACCACACCACAGTCCATCATAAGAGCACAGAGAACGTGACTTCCATGACAGCTACCACACCAACCGCTGGGAAAAGCCATGGAACCAGCCACGCTTCTCAAGAAACCCTAAAGACACCATAGGCCATCATCATCCAACAAAGTCAAGAGCATCTAACATGGGTAATCGTCAACGAAACCCACCTGGGCACCACTCAGTTAAGCACAACACTGAGCACGCCCAAGAACAAGACAGTCTCCCCTCAGAAGCCATGGGAGATCTAATGAGGCAAATTAAAGTCTTCATGGAAAACATGGATGACCACAGAGATGAGTCATGCTCACTGACTAGCGATGACGTGGAAGGCCATTGGTCATCCAGGACACCTTCACAATGAAGATGACGACCACCTGTTCTACAACAACATAGAACAAAAGGGTCTCTCACAGTCAACTACAGATGACAACATAGAGGTACCAGAAAACACCGTTCTGGGTACCCATCACTTACCAAGAAACCATCCAACAAGCTCATGAACCATGTTAGCGTAAGAGCAAACACAGTAAGCACGGATGGTCAGCAAGTCTGTCACAACCAGAAGGCATCACAAGAGGAATGCAACGTAGGAGATGAAGTTTTGCACCACGGCTCAGCACAGCCACGCCAAACTACCTCCCACCGTGGGCCAAAGAACTTCCTGCCTTACTGAACTGACTCCCATTAGGTCACAGACAATCCCTTTTCAAGGCAAAGATGCAACAAACCAATCTTCATCTAAGCCCAGCAAAACTAAGCCAATAGCGATGAGGGCAAGCCTTTGAGAAAGGGAGCAAAACAGACTGAAACAGATCTGACCATGCATACACTACACGACTTACATACTCGCTAACTTACAGGACCAGTTATCCACGTCTACCATGAAAAACATCCAGCAAACATGTTCTTCCCACAGGTAGAAACTGGCCTCATAAACTAGCTCAACCTCAATTTAGCTACACTCATCATAGGAAACATGTCACAATCTACCCCACAAGCAAAACACCTCCCATCACTTTGTGGTACATGACACGTTAGCTGCAACGGTAGTTGTAGGCCAGACTTAGTAACACCTAACTGCTTTGTTTTGTTTCACCTCTTCCTTTACTTTCCTTCTTCGTTTATTAGGTAATATGCCTGCCTATCCCCATAAGGGTCAAGGGCATGATAGCGGGATTGACGCACCACGCCTCAAATCTGTAAGCCACCGAAAAACGAATGTGAGCTAGAGAGCTCTGTAATTGATAGGTCACATCATTTGACCACAAATGATGCCACCAGATCATGATGAAAAGTAAAACGAACTCAACCTAACACAAGTTAGAGAAGAAAAAAAAAGAGGAAACAAACAAAACAAATTTAAATCACAAAATTTGGTCAACGAGGCACCGCACCCGACCAAAGTAAAGTAACAATTCCAAAATTGTACTACGCTACGCTAACGTGCTAACCATATTGAGTAAATTTAAAACTTCTAAACATGAAAACTGTTAGTACTCAATCTAATGCCCTGCACCAGTACAGTGGCCAGTCATGGAGGTGTTGTCTTGTTGTTTGTTGTGTATGTGTCTGCTTCTTCTGCCTGTGTTTCTCCAGCGTTGCGATGTCTTCATCCCGACACATCGCCTAACGAAGGGGGGATATGTAGCAATTGTGGCCGCAACAGACACATTCAAACATGAGTCCACACAAAGTTAACTCAACATTCCAGGGCCATTTACGACTTGGACCCCTCTCCCTCCACACCAAGCAGACAAAGATTTACGACATCTGTGGTACCAAGCCCAGGAAGTAAGGGACTTCTCATTGGTCCACAGGCAGTTTTCTTCCCTTCCCCCATCGACAAAGTAACTTCTAAGTCCGGCTCTGTGACACCATAAATTCCTTAGAGATTCCAGCACTCCGTTGAAAATCAAGGAAACCCACAGAAACCTTGATACGTATAAACTGCATCAAATCACTAAACCAGTGATTGTCGAACAGACGGTAACCCCGCCATCTGTCGAATGCCCAAAGACTCGTTACACCCACATGAACACATATATGGACCAATCGTTTTTATACGATGTATTAAAATGTCTAGGGTGTGTACCTTATGTAAATCAAATTATGTATTCTAGTTACTGTGGAATTCTTGTATCTCTGTACTCTCAACTCTTAATATTATATTGTTTAGTACCTTCTCATTCAGAAAAACTCAATAATACCGAATCTTGTAAAATAATTTACAGGAAACGTTTTATTATTAGAATACCAGCTTTGTACGGATAAACTGCTCCATCTGTCCGGCAGCCAGGAGGTGTAACCGAACTGAACAAAGAACTTTGCGCCAAAAACTGACAGACACGATTGGATCAACCCGAAAGTGGGCGGCACTCGAATCTTATCTATAAGAGCAGAGACCCCCTCACCCAATGTGCCGATGTTCTTTTGTCCGCAGCTGCTGTTCCTGATTTTGCAGTCCACCTCGAAGGAGTTGGAGAACTCCAAAGGTGGCAGACCAGAATGGGTTGAATTTCATTCAAGCCATCTAGAACTCTCACTTTCCTTTCTTTTAAGTTTATTTTCTTTCCGCGAGTCTCGTGTTATAAGTTAAGTTTAGCATAAGTTTCTCAACGAATCTCCAGCGAGCGCTTCAACTTCAAACAGCCACGAGACCCCCTCATCCAGCAGCCAACACGCCACGTGGTTGGCCCCCAAGACGCCCATCAAAGACACGACCAGACCTTCCGCGAATCACAAAGAACCGGGAAACCCCTTTCCAGCCAGGATCGAGAGGAATCCCGTTCAATGATGACATGCGTGACAAACGCAAGTAACCTCCAGATTCTAAACTGAACTGGTGCATTGATATCAAATTGAATAATCCCGCCTAACCAACGATAGGAGGGTTTAAGTCAAAACCGGTGGTTCATTCAGGTCATGTGTTATAAATGCAGATACTGCTAGAAACTTGGGACTCCATCTCTCTCTCTCTCTCTCTCTCTCTTAAAACTCACTCTTTACTTCCCTCCTTCCTGCAACGCGTGAATGTTTGTATGTTTGTTTTTGTTAGATTCTAGTTTTACGTGTTAGAGTAATCAATAAAGCTGTGTTTATAAATTAAAGATAAGTGTTCTTGTGTTATGTGCTTACGAATTTTAATGTCTTGAACTGCCGATCTAAGTTACCTGGCTATTAAATAGTGTTTCACTATTCTGTGGATATTAATATCCGCTGCAGAGTTGATAGTTACGGCCTGTTCAAATGAACGCTAGACGAGTCATTTGCTCGGTCGTAAAATAGACTCCTGCAAAATTCCCTGTGAATTAATTAATTCATTACTTTGAGCTAAATAGACCTGTTCCCTTATACAGAGTCCCCTTGTTACATATCATAGATGTAATACTTGTTACACAAAACAGAGAGTTAAGGGATAGGGGATGAAATGGGATGTCCCTGACTAAGCAAGCCAGAGGCAACAGTGGCAAAGATCCCAAACTCCATCAGGTGACAGAATGGAGAGAAGAAAATAATATATACTTGGGAGAAACCAGGCTCACAAATAGTCCTTGCTAATGATTTTTATGGTCATATAGCCAGCAAAAAAAAAAAAAAAAGATAAGTTCTAGTTCTACCAGAAAGACTCGGGAGAATAATACTGTGACAATTATCCATGTATTTACAACCCAGCAAGCAATAAAGTGCTTTGGCATAGGCCCCATCCATAGCTCGCAATCTGAGGGTCCGGACTCTGCATATCCTGCCTAAAGACGAAGGCTTAGGCGCAGCCGACCCCCCGTGAGGTATGGAAGGGACCATCCTGGTGGTGGTGAGGTGGATGTAGGGAAGGATTTAACTTGGAGGTGGTGGGGAGGATGGCGGTGCATTGGAGCGTCAGCATCTGCGAACTCAGACATGACTAAGTACCGATCTTTTATACCCAAGTATTAGAATGTGATTGGATAGAAAACGAAGTTGCAGTGACGTGATAATTAAGTCTTCCTGGCAGAACTTACGCTAAAGCTTTCATTTCTAGATCTAATTAAGTTTTTTTCTTAAGAACAGCAGTGAGGCTGATCAATGTGCTTTACAATACAAACCAAATATATACATGAAGCAGACACAAACCATTAAACATAATTATGTTTTAAAAGCCAATGAAACAATGTATGTTTTAAAGGGTGTCATGACATGAGAAATCAAATTTCCCTTAATCTTTTGTCATATAAGAGGTCTTTGTATCATTAATACATCCTGTAGGTTCTATAACTTAAAACATCCTTGTCACCGATAAAAAATCATAAGTTGCTGGAGGATCCTGAATGTCGACAAGCGACAAGTTTCAGTTTATTTTTAACGAATGTCCTAGTCACTTCAGTCCTACCTTACATTTTACTAGCGACTGTCGCAATGTACTGGCTTTGCCCAAAAACTTTTGCTCGAAGTTCAGGCTTTGCCAACTGTTCTCTGTGTGTGTGGTGCAGTGTGTTTTCTTAGGGCATCTGTAGTGGCCATGTAATGTGAGAGAGGAGGAGGTGGGTGTGTATTAAAATGGCTGGCATCTGAGCAACAATTTAAAGTCTTCTTGTCTGTATTAAGACGTAAAAATTTGGAAAATAGAAGCAGGAGGTGCACCATCAGAATAATTGGCCTGCCCAAGGATGAGGAAGGTACTAACTAGGGTTGGGAATCATGAGAAATTTTTCGGTTCTGGTTCCACCTAACGATTCCAGTTACGATTCCGGATCCATTAAAATTATTTAACAAATAGTGTTAAAGGAAAAAGGCCCAATGAGCAACTCAAACAATCCTTTTTGTGTTTATTACTTCCTCTCAAATGAATTTACAGGTTGGCAATGTCAAAAAAGTCCTGTACTGTACATATATTACAGGATTAATTAAGCCATTCTTGCGAAAAAATATATTTATTAGTTATATTTATTACAGTTTTTTTTCTGAATGCTTAAACCCTAACCGTGATTCTTATACAGCCGTGATATAATGATTTTTTTACAAAGGTTTGAAGAGTGTGCTGAAGAGAAAACACACACAATGGGCAAAACCCCTCAATTCTCCTGCAAAATGAAACTTTACATTCAAAACAATGTTCTTTCTTCTCAAAATGGGATTTTGTTTTCAAATGACACACACAAACCATCATATGTTTAGACATTTATAAGAACCACCTGACTCAATGTGCTCAATGTAAAACACTATGATGAATGTAAAATACTTCTCTATTCATCATAATGACTTAGACTTTTTTGGTTCAGTGTTACACTTACTAAAGTATTACATAAGTGTGTTGTAAAATATTTGAGAATATTGTTTTTATACTCAGAACACACAAATACACGGTAATTTTTTATTTTTTTTCCCCTGCAAAAACAATGTACACAGTGTACATCCCATTTCCAACCAACACAAAGTTGCACATACATTACATACAAAACAACAGAAGAATTTACTGTATCCAGTAACAGTAAAACAAAAAACAAATACCTATCCTGCATCCTCTCTTCTGTTGCAGTCTGGCCACAGCACCTCATCCACATCACAAGCAATGTTTTCCCTGGCCAAGCAGCGGGAGAAATATCGCCTAGCATGGCGATTCCAGCCATGAAAGCATCAGCAGCTATATCTCCACATGCGTCCTCCATAGCTTGGAGAAGAGGTATACGCGTTTGTGGATTTCGGTCATACACTTTCCATCTCCAGGCAGAAAAAAATTCCTCAATAGGATTAACAACTAAAAAGCGTGGGTGGGCAGTGAACCAGTTACAAACCAGAGCAGCCCTGTGGAAACTTACGTTGTCCCAAATGAAAACGTACCTGAGCTGCTCTGGGCCATCTACCTGATCTGGTGGAATGAGTGTGTTGTGTAGGGTGTCAAGGACTGTGATCAGATGATTGGTGTTGTAGGGGCCAAGTGTAGCTGTCACAATTGACCAGTGTGAGTGCCCGCAATCACCAGAGGGCACTCCAACCCGGACTGTCATTTACCATAGACTACACCTCCCATAATCCTTTGCCCGGACTCATCATCACTCATTCATTACATCCACCTGCACCCCATTACCTTGTTACCTCACACTATAAAACCATGTTCACCCTGTCAGTCACTGCGAAGTCTTGTTTAGTGTTACACTGCATTTCTGAGCGTTTTCCCTGGTTTCATGTCTCTTGGTTCATTGAATTTCTTGCCTGTCTTCGTGGATTACCCTTTTGCCTGTCGCCTCTGTTTTGTTTGCCTTATTGGACTGATTGCTTGTGTATGACCTTCTGCCTGCTTTCTGATTACGATTGTGGATTACCCTCTGAATAAAGCTGCATTTGGATCTTCAACCTTCTGTCTCAGAGCAGTCGTAACAGAAGACTTCGCCGTGACTGACAGAGTGAACATGGTTTTTATAGTGTGAGCTAACAAGGTAATGGGGTGCAGGTGGATGTAATGAATGAGTGATGATGAGTCCGGGCAAAGGATTATGGGAGGTGTAGTCTATGGTAAATGACAGTCCGGGTTGGAGTGCCCTCTGGTGATTGCGGGCACTCACACTGGTCAATTGTGACAGTAGCATGGTGATGGATGACGCCGTGGTGGGTAATCGCTGCACAAATTGTGATGTCCCCTCCGCGCTGGCCAGGGACTTCAACAATGGCACGCTGGCCGATGATATTCCTTCCCCTCTTTCGGCTTTTTGTGAGGTTGAACCCAACCTCATCAATGAAGATGAACTGGTGCTCCACTGCAGCCACCTCTAGCTCAAGGACTCTCTGAAACACACATGACAATATCAGAAATAGACATGGAGTGGTCACTATTGTGAAGCACAATCATTATGATTACAATATTGAAATATGTATAATTTACTGTATACAGTGTTGAGAGTATGCATCAATTGTGGGACTCACTTGCACAGTTACATCGCAATTCTTTGACTCTTTCTGAATTGCGTTCAAATGCCTGTAGACCTGCTTCATCCGGAGATGATTTCTGCGCAAGACACAGTCCAGTGTTGATAAGCTTACCCTATCAATATTTTGAAACATGTCATTGTTTTCTATTATTTTTCTATAATAGATCTAATGTTATGGCGTTGTTTTCTAGGACCATGTTCATGATTTCAGTTTCCTGTTCAGGAGACAGAACACATTCCCGACCACCTTGTGTTGGTAATCTTTCAGTTCTGCCAAACAAATAGTAAAATACTGTAAAGACAAAGTAGGTATACATTTCCTAAATACTTAAAACATACTTTATAGTATTTTTACAGTCCTACAGAACAGTCCACAGGCAATACTGTACAACTGTACTCATTGAGTACTGTATTGATATGCAGTACTGCAGAGTAGATTTCTTACCTATTCTCATTTTGGAAAGTCCGGATGATGGATGTTACAGTGTACCTGCTCAAATGTGGCTGTACTCTTTGGCCAGCCTCCCTCATTTTTAGACCATGGTTGACCACATGATCAACCAAAGTGGCTCGGATTTCATCAGAGATTACGGTCCTTGGCCTTCCTCGTCCTTGTCTTCGCCTTCCCAGTCCTCCTCTTCTTACTCCCACTCCTCTGGCTCTGCATGCCTCTGTTTCCAATGTTGGCATCCATTGCTCCAAAACAGAAGAGCTCACCTGTTGCCCTTTTATGCTAAAGCTCTCATTGCTAATTGTAAAACTGTGACGGGTGTTTGCCCTTGTGATGAGTCAGTGTGCATGAAAAAGGATGTAAGCCTTTCACTATAAATCTATTAACAGCCCTGTGGCACTCATCTTTTCTCTCTGACGCCATTTCCCTTTACTCGCTAAAGTAACCGGATTTATCATCTCAGAAGTTCCAAGAGGGGTTGTGGGAGTGGCACATTGTTTAACATCTGAAAAAAACCTGTAAATAATAGTTCTATATATATTGATAGTCAGTTTATTATACTGAAAAAAACATTTACCCATGTATGAATTCCTATCTGGCAATGGGGACGTGCAAGGTCCAGCAGTCTTCCTTAAACAGTTAAAAACATTGCATGTTTTGAGGTTGATTCCGTGCTATAGCAAATGTTTTGTCAAATTGTTAGTGCAGCCTCCTTTGCATATTAACTTTTCACATTTGCAGAGATATCACGCAACACATGAAAAACCCAAACTATATAAGCTGTGGGATTTAATGTGTTGCGTGATATCCCTGCGCCCAAGTAGCAGTGCCTCCCCATAATATAGTTCCAAGTCAATATCTGCCTAGGAAATCGCCTAGTCTTAATCTGCGTCGCTATTTGTACTCGTTGTAAATATGCAGGCCAAAAGGAGTAATTAGGTGTTTTTTTATCACTTTTACTTTGGACATGCTAGCTGGCAACATAGGATTCCATTCATTATGCTAAGCTAAGCTAGCGGCGACCCAGCCAAACCAAAACAATGCTTGCACTTAGACAAAAATGCATTTGCCCACATATCTAAATGTAGGAAAGTTGAATAAGCCCTATTTCTAAAAACGGTGGTGTGTTCCTTTAACGGATACGCTCCCAGCCCGTCGCACACACATTGCACCAGAACCGTTTTCGGAACCGAAACTTTGGAATTTTACACGGTTTCGGTATTTTAAAAAAATCAATTACGGTTCTGCGTAAGAAACGGTTCTCGGTTTCCAACTAGTATTGAGTGTACCTAGTTACTAAGTAATTAGTTACTGTTATCTAATTACTTTTCCCTTGAAAAGTAAAGTAAGGGCTTACTCTAATTTCTTCTGTAATTTAATTACAGTAACTTTTGATGTAATTGAACTAAATACTGTATAGACTGTAGAACAATTGTATATAATACAATACAATACTGTTGTATACTATAATACAATAGTGGATTTAACATTTGTTAACATTAACACAATTTAAAATCTAACTTTAAAATGTGTGTTTTTATGTATCCTTTTCAAATTTGTAATACTTTGGTCAGTTAATAAGTATAATTTATGTAGTTTTATATTATTTATTTGAATTAAATAAAAGAACCGTTTCTGTTATGGACAGACAGACAGGGAGAACTGATAACAGTGGGAAGCACAGTTTATTGAAAAGCAGAGTGATAACTGGATCAGGTGTGTAGTCAGATAACCATCCAGTTATCCACCATGGTTCAGGAATGGTGGATAACTGGATGGTAATACTCAGTTTGCTTGCAGGCAGATATTGAAGACGAGTTGCTGGAGCCAGGAAGACAGGGAAGCCAGGAGACGAAGACGAGGAGACAAACTGGAGACGAGGAGACACACTGGAGACTAAGAAGCAGGTTAGTAACACGTTGGCAGTCCTTGAGGTAAGTAAACAGGTAAGTCCTATTACAAACGAGACCGGACAGTGACTGCTGGACCTTGCACGTCCCCATTGCTGGGTTTGTCCATATTCAACCCATCTTGGATTGTTTTTGAAACCAAGCATTTTTAGAGCGTTGAATTACTTAACTAGTCGTGGTTGATATAGGATTCATAAAGTAATTAGTAATAAGTAATTAAATACTTTTTGGAGAGAGTAATTTGTACAGCAATCTAATAACACTATAGAAGATGTAATAAGTAACTAGAAATAAATTACCCAGTAACTTACCCAACACTGTTCCCAACCCTAGTACTAACCCTGTTTTATTTCTCAAATCCTGGTTGCCCACAGCCAGATTAAAAGTAGAATCCGCTCACCACATCTTGACCCATCAACCTAGGTTAGAGACCCCGCTTTGATCCTGAAACGTCCTCACTTTCAGGATAAAGTGTGCGTCTTACAAGTTGCTCAATCTGCCAGAAAGCTACGTACAAGCAACATACCATTTCCACCCACAAACATTTCTCAGCTGCGATCATCAGGAAAAAACGGATTCTGGGCAGTCAAAAAATGTCTCCAAAAGAAGGGAATGGGCTTTGCCATGATCTACCTGGAGATCCTCAGAATGCAGTATGAAGATGCCAAGTTCTTCAAACAGCCAAGTGACATGGTGAGTGATTTCTTGAATACTTTAGAGGCCACCACTTTTGTGACGGTTAGTTAGAAGGGACTGAATATTGTTTTTTGTTTTTTTATTGTCTCTACTCATATTACTTGTGCTGACAGACAGGTACTATATTATCTATTGACCTGTAAGAGTTAAATACAATGTTTCATTTGAAATGCAAATTTTTTGCATCTGTAAAACTGCATTCTTTCATCTTTAAAAATATATCTAATCTATACGACATATGCTCTCAATGACAAATGCGGAACAGTTAATACATGCGTTCATGAGCTCAAGGCTAGATTATTGTAATGCTCTACTGGGTGGTTGCCCTGCTCGCTTAATAAACAAACTCCAGCTGGTCCAAAACGCAGCAGCTCAAGTTCTTAGAATCAAGAAGTATGACCATATTAGCCCCCAGTACTTGAGCAAGCTCTTAAATCATTATAGTCCTTCATGTCTATTGGAAAAAAATTCTGTTATTCTCAAAATTCTGGACAGTTGATAATACCTATCAAATTCAGATGCTGGCAGTCGATCCTTTTCCTATTTAGCACCTTAACTTCTTCCTAGCATTGTTTGGGAAGCAGAAACACTCTGTCAGTTTAAATCTAGATCTCTTTAACCTGACATACGCATGACAAATAATCAATTTCTATTATTCAGATCAATTAAATGATTGTTAGGCTGCATAAACTAGGTCAGCCAGAACTGGAAACACTTCCCATAACACCTGATGTACTCGTTACATCATAAGAATTGCAACAGTCCATGTTAATACTATTCTCTCTGTTTATCCCAAGGTTACCATAGTCAGCCAGATCTGGTCCATATCCAGATCAAATGTAGGACCTGTACCTAAACATGATCACAACGCAGCCATTAAGTGCCAGCAGAGATTGTGTTAACTAGACTCTCCCCAGTGAAGGCCTCATCAACACGACTGCCAGTGGCACAGATCTTCAACAAACATGTCTTCATGCCGTGGAACTGGATTAAATATTTTGAATTCAATTCAATTCACATTTATTTGTATAGCGCTTTTCACAATACATATCGCAAAGCAGCTTCACAGAAAATGCATGTGTCTACATTACAAATTTAAAGTGATTTGTCCACATTATGCATTTCAGAAATGTACAAAGGACACAGATCAGCTAACAATGTATTTATAAGCATAATAATGAATTAAATTAGGGCACAATTAAGTAAAATCGGAATACATGTAGCAATGATAAGGGTATAAGGAAAGAGCAAGCAGCTGTGTCATCTGAAGGCTTTGCAGGAGTTGGAGTCATCTCTTCACAGGTGATGGTCACCTGAAGTTCTTGCAGGATTTTAAGTTGTATCCTCACAGGTGGTGTTCATCCGTCTGTATGAGAGGCTGGAGCTAACGGACTCTATGGTTACCTCGGGACGGACGTCCCAAGATAAAACAGAAAAGGAAAATAATTAGTGTAGCGGCTGTTCAAAGCATTAAGCAAAGACAGTCATGTGCACAAATATAATTGTAGTACAAGATTAGAGAAGCATTATGGGAATGCTTGGCTAAAGAGATGTGTCTTCAATCTAGATTTAAACTGGGAGAGTGAGTCTGAGCTCCGAACATTATTAGGTAGGGTATTCCATAGTTTAGGTGCCAAAATCTGAGAACGTTCTTCCTCCTTTAGTGGACTTAGATATCCTAGTTTATATCAGAAGCCCAGACTTTTGTGATCTTAAAGATCGGGATCGGTTATAAGGCGATAGAAAATCAGTTAAATACACAGGAGCTGGACCGTTTAGGGCCTTATAGGTCAGTAGTAATACTTTATAATTGATATGGAACTTAATAGGTAACCAGTGTAGAGATGATAAAATTGGTGTTATATGATCATATTTTCTTGACCTAGTAAGAACTCTAGCAGCTGCATTTTGGACTAATTGTAGCTTGTTCATTGATGATGCAGAACATCCTGCTAGTAATGCATTAGAGTAATCTAGAGGTCATGAACGCATGAACTAACTTTTCTCCTGTCAGAATAGAAAAGAAAAGTGATTTAAGCAATTTTGAGCGTGGCATGGTTGATGGTGCCAGACGGGCTGGTCTGAGTATTTCACAATCTGCTCAGTTACTGGGCTTTTCACACACAATCATTTCTAGGGTTTACAAAGAATGGCGTGAAAAGGGAAAAACATCCAGTATGCGGCAGTCCTGGGGCGAAAATGCCTTGTTGATGCTAGAGGTCAGAGGAGAATGGGCCGACTGATTCAAGCTGATAGAAGAGCAACTTTGACTGAAATAACCACTCGTTACAACCGATGTATAACACGCACAACCTTGAGGAGGATGGGCTACAACAGCAGAAGACCCCACCGGGTACCACTCATCTCCACTACAAATAGGAAAAAGAGGCTACAATTTGCACAAACTCACCAAAATTAGACAGTTGAAGACTGGAAAAATATTGCCTGGTCTGATGAGTCTCGATTTCTGTTGAGACATTCAGATGGTAGAGTCAGAATTTGGTGTAAACAGAATGAGAACATGGATCCAACATGCCTTGTTACCACTGTGCAGGCTAGTGGTGGCGGTGTAATTGTGTGGGGGATGTTTTCTTCGCACGCTTTAGGCCCCTTAGTTCCAAATGATCATCGTTTAAATGCCACGGCCTATCTGAGCATTGTTTCTGACCATGTCTATTCCTTTATGACCACCATGTACCCATCCTCTGATGGCTACTTCCAGCAGGATAATGCACCATGTCACAAAGCTCAAATCATTTCAAATTGGTTTCTTGAACATGACAATGAGTTCACTGTACAAAATGGCCCCCACAGTCACCAGATCTCAACCCAATAGAGCATCTTTGGGATGTGGTGGAACGGGAGCTTTGTGCCCTGGATGTGCATCCCAAAAATCTCCATCAACTGCAAGATGCTATCCTATCAATATGGGCCAACATTTGTTGCACTCATTGATCTTATGACGCTTTACTTGTACTATAGGTTGCTTGTTTCTACAACATCCCAACACCCATTAAAGATTCAAAAACACTGAGCGTCAGTGCGACGGTGACTGGAGACTGTAGACCGAGCTACTAAGCATCTACTACTTGTAGACCGAGCTACTAAGCATCTACTACTTGGAGCCAATCTCATGTTGAACTTCACAGTGAAGTAAGAACGTCTTTGGCTTTGCTCTGAAACCAGTTCATATCCCTGACAATGGGGAACTGCTTTCTTGATCCTGTTGACTACACATTATTCATCTTCAGATACAATGGCGCAAAAGCATCTACTAACATGGTTCTAGTGGACGTTAAACTCCTGTCAGGCTTCACAAGGCAAGGCAAGGCAAGTTTATTTATATAGCACATTTCATACACAATGGCAATTCAAAGTGCTTTACATGAAAATGAAATTAAAATAGTGATAAGAATTAAGAATACCACGTGTAAGACTTAAAAATAAAACAGGATAATTAAAAACAGTTGTAAAGAGAATTTTTAAAATAAGAAGACAATAGAAATATATAGTTGTAAAGATATTTAAAAAGAATAAAATTATTACAGTGTATATATAGATAAAAAATAAAATAAAAATAAAAATTAAGATGATGCATAGATTAGAATAGGTGCAATCAGTCGGACGTACAGTGGCACAGTGCTCATTCAGTAAAGGCACAGCTGAACAGATGTGTTTTGAGTCTAGATTTGAATGTGGCTACTGTTGGAGCACATCTGATCTCTTCTGGAAGCTGGTTCCAGCTACGGCTGGCACAATAGCTGAGCATGCGACTCTCCTTTCTTTGAGTGAACTCTTGGTATTTCTAGCTGACTTGATCCTGATGATCTGAGTGATCTGTTGGGTTTGTATTTAATCAGCATATCTGCAATGTATTGAGGTCCTAGGTCATTGAGTGATTTATAAACAAGTAATAATACTTTAAAATTGATCCTAAATGTAACTGGAAGCCAGTGTAACGACCTGAGGACTGGCGTGATATGGTCATATTTTCTTGTTCTGCTCAGAATCCTGGGGCAGCGTTCTGTATGAGCTGCAGCTGTCTAATGGTCTTTTGGGAAGGCCGGTTAGAAGACCATTACAATAGTCCACCCTGCTGGTGATGAAAGCGTGAGCGAGTTTCTCTAAGTCTTGCCTGGAAACAAAGCATCTAATTCTTGCAATATTTTTCAGATGATAGTAAGCTGATTTAGTTATTGCTTTGACATGACTATTGAAACTCAGGTCTGACTCCAAAATCACACCAAGATTCCTGACTTGATTTTTGTTATTAGACCTTTTGTCTCAAGATGTCGTTCACCTTGAGAATTTCATCTTCGTTTCCAAATGTAATGATTTCAGTTTTGTTTTTGTTTAACTGGAGATAGTTTTGGCTCATCCAACTGTTAATTTCATCAATGCATTTGCACAGGGAGTCAATGGGGCTATAGTCATTAGGTGATAGTGCTAAGTAGATCTGGGTGTCGTCAGCATAGCTGTGGTAAGCCATTTGGTTCTCTCTCATTATTTGGCTCAGTGGCAGCATGTACAGGTTGAATAGGAGTGGTGCTAGAATTGACCCTTGTGGGACTCCATGAAGTCATGGATGTCCAGTCAGACTTATGGTCACCTATACTCACATAATAACCTCTTCCTTCTAAGTACGACCTGAACCATTTAAGGACCATCCCAGAAAGTCCGACCCAGTTTTCCAGCCTGTCAAGAAGTATGTTATGGTCAACAGTGTCAAATGCGGCACTGAGGTCGAGTAGCACCAGAATTGATGTTTTGCCTGTATCTGTATTGAGGCGAATATCATTTATGATCTTTATGAGCGCTGTTTCTGTGCTGTGATGTGGTGGAAACCAGATTGAAAATTGTCAAAGTATCCGTTTGAGCTTAAGAATTTGTTCAGCTGACTGAAGACAACTTTTCAATGATCTTGCCTATGAAGGGGAGATTTGAGATTGGTCAGTTAGTTGTTCAATATGGAGTTATCCAGATTTCTCTTTTTCAGAAGAGGCTTAACTACTGCGGTTTTAAGGAGTTTGGAAAATTCCCATTGAGAAGTGATGAGTTTACCACTTCTAGCAGATCTGCTTCTAAACAGTTAAACACACTTTTGAAAAAAGAAGTGGGGAGTGTGTCAAGGAGGCAGGTTGATGTTTTAAGGTGCTGCACCGTTTCTTCTAAAATTTTATAATCAATTGCTTCAAAATCAGACATAGTAACTTTCCGAGGTTGTGGTCTGATCTGACTGACCCAAAGCAACTCACGGATGTGCTGATCGCCTTCCTGATATTATTTATTTTCTCTGAGAAGAAGGAAGCAAACTCACGGCATTTGCTGTCAGAGAGCATTTCACTGGGAATGTGACTCGGGGTTTGTCAGTCTCTCTACAGTAGCAAAAGAGTGCGCGTGTTGTTTATGTTTCTGTTTATAATATTTGAGAAGAAGGTCTGTCTAGCCTTGCCTAGTTCCACATTGAAATCATGAAGGCTGTCTTTATAGATGTTATAGTGGATTATAAGTTTTGTCTTCCACATGCGTTCAGATTTCCTGCATTGTCTTTTCATTATTTGCACTGCCGTTGAGTTTCTCCAAGGTGCTTTCTGTCTTCCACTCTTTTTCTTGACTTTCTCAGGAGCAATATTATCAATTACACTCTTAACTTTTGAGTTAAAGGAGTCAGGAGAGAATCAACAGAGTCTGCAGATATGCTTGGTGTTAGAGATATAGCCTTCATAAATAGCTCACTAGTGTTCTCATTTAAGCTTCTCTTTTTGACAGCGACAGATCTAGCTTCAATGGCAGGAGAGATTGAAATATCAAAGAAAATACAGAAATGATCAGACAATGCTACATCTTTAACAACAATTGATGAAATGTTTAGACCCTTGCTGATAAGTAAGTCTAGAGTGTGTCCACGATTGTGTGTGGGACCATGTACATGCTGTGTCAAATCAAAGTGTTAAGAACAGTCATGAGCTCTTTTGTTGTACTGGATTCAGCATTGTCTATGTGACGTTAAAATCCCCAGCAATGGCAAAACAATCAAACTCTGAGGAGATTATTGATAACAGCTCTGTAAAGTCCTCAGTAAAGGATGGAGAGTATTTTGGAGGCCTGTAAACAATGATAAGCAGGATCGTGGAGCACCTTTTAACACAATACCCAGATATTCAAAGACAGATAGTCACCAAATGACACTTGCTTACATTGATAGACATCTTTAAAAGAGCAGCAATACCCCACCTCTTCTAAACGCTCTGGACATACTCATAAAAGTAAAGTTAGGAGGAGCTGTTTCATTGAGGACTGTTGCACTGCAGTTTTCTTCAAGCCAAGTTTCATTTAGAAGCAAAAAATCTAGGTTGTTTGTGGTTATTAAGTCATTGACTAGAAATGATTTGTTCTTAAGTGAGCGGATATTTAAAAGTGCTAACTTAACAGTATTAATTTTTCCCCACAGTAATCTTAGTTTGACATGTAATAGGCAGCAGATTAGATGGGTTTGCTATACGGTCTGAGAAGGTCTTACACTTTCTATCACGTAACAGAACTGAAATAGAGAAAGAGACAGGCACACTGGGTTCCGCTCGTTCTGTAAACATTTGATAAAGTTACTGTTATCATGGCGGGGACCCAACACACATCACTGAGAGCTGGTATCAGTTGTTTTGGGTTCACCTACAACAGATGGAGGAGGGTGTTGGCCCTGGCGTTGTGACCGAAGAAATCTCACAGGAGGAGGCTGAGGCGAGCTGGGCCCACAGGCTTTGATGGTTGTGGGGCTCGGCGGCTCTTTGGTTGATATCTGGGGCTCGAAATCGAGTGTGATAGTCTGGTTCCAGCATAGACCATTTGCTCCATTCTCTCTGAGAAGCTCAGAAGCGGGGATGCTGGTGAGAGGGATAACATGTCTGGTGAGGGTGGCTGTTGTTCTGGTGTTATCGGAGGCTGAATTATGTTATCATCCATTTCATGGAGTGACTTAGACATTTCATGCAGTTTCCTGTTCAGACTAGTCATAAAGCGTAACAGTTCACTAGTCTGACCCCCTTAGAGCCCACCCTTTCGTGCACCTCCACAGTATGGGCAGAGATGTTACTGTTCAGTCCCTCAATCTGTGTTAGTTCTAATATGTCACAGTCTGTCTGTGGTGAGCACTGTGGGCGGGACTCAGATGGGAGTGTGTCCGTGAGCAGTGGCTGTTGTGGCTGCGTGATGTTATCAGTGTCCTTGTGGAGTGTGTCAGCTGCATGTCCATTCAGATGCTGAAATGAAGTCCTGTAGTCGTCCATAGTCTGTTCAGGTGTGTGTGTGCCATTCAGGTCAGTGAGTTAGCACACACAGCTGAGGATGGTGTAGGGAAAAGTGAATATTGTCCTTTAGCACTCTTGCACCAAGTTTGTTTGGGTGAAGGCCATTTGATGTAAACAATTGTCTCTGGCTCCAGAATAGATTAAAGTTGTCGATGAAGTTCACTCCTTTATGTTGCAGGTTTTTGCAGCCATGTATTAAGCCCAAGTAACCGTGAAAACCTATTTGTTCCTCTTGCTGGAAGTGGTCCACTGATGAACGGTTGAACTTTTAGTTTTCTAAGTGTTTCAAAAAGTACATTGAAATCCCTCTTAATGAGTTCTGACTGCTCTCTCTGAATATCGATTTTCCCCACATGAATGACAAGTCGATTTGCAGTCTTATGTTTCATCAGAATGTTCTGAATTTCCCTGTTTACGTCAGAAACTGTAGCTTGTGGAAGGCAGCATGTAGTTGTATCCCTGCTGCTAATGTTTCTGACTGTGGAGTCCCCCACTATCAGAGTCCTGGGCTCGGCTGCACTCTGAGCTGAGTGCCGCTGTCTGCTCGACCTTGGCGCCTGTTGGTATCAGTGTTAGCTGCGGGCTGATACGATCTGTGTTCGTTTACATTCATCACATTTGGGGATTCATCACCCACATTCATTAATACTTCAAATCTGTTTTCAAGTTGTATAGTTGGTGGTAGAAATCAGCATTTGCAATCCTTGTGTCTGGGGTAGAGCATGCTAATGTTGCAGTATGTGGCCTTTCGTGACAATCTGATGTCTCGGGTCCCTTTGGGTCTTGCTCCCTGTTTGTGCCATCGATTAGTGTGTTGATCAGTTATTTGTTTCCCCTGTTGGGTAGCACTATGTTTATGGGACTCACCGGCAGTGTGCTGAGGGCGTTCATTTTGAAGCTCTGTGTGATTCGTCTGGTTCGGTGGTTCCATAAATAACTTTGTTTCAAGAACTGCAATCCTCTGTAAAAGTCTGTGGCAGTTTGTGCAGCAAGTAGATTCTAGAGGAGGCATTTTCTTATCCTTTTGAATGTAGGCAGCTGTGTTTTCCCTTCTCCGGAATGTAAGCTGATGGCAGTGGGAGGCTGGTTGGATGAAATATTCCGCTTTTTTTGTAGTAATCCAGTCACCAGAGTTTCAAATTTTATCATTGAAGTCAAGCTTTGTTGTTTGAGCACTGTGCTGATTTACAGAAGTTGAAATTACGAAATTACGAGATAAAATATAGAAGCGATAGAGCAAAGCGCGGAGCAGTAAGCAAGCACTTGTCAGATGTTAAACAAAAAGGCAAACAAGTGATTTGCATAAAATCATTTATTTTGAGTCATGACTCATGTCCTATTGCAGTCATCGGCAGGGAGATGTGTAGGTGGTCTCAAACGAGACCACCTACACAGCTGATACATCACTGGTATGCAAGACTTGGAAACTCCTGGGATGCTTGAGGCTCTTTCGGATGTAATTGTTCTGTAAACATTGGTCTCTTCCTCCCTCAGCTTGGATCTCAGCCGCAGTCGTTTGCTCCGCTAGTGGTGCGGGTTGATTCTGAAGAGGATCATGTCCTAGTGTATCTGAAAGAGGTGAGACTGGGTATAATCACTAGCTACCACCTTCTCAAGTGCTGTTTGTGCTGCTGTTCATTCTTTCTGTCTCACAGGTTCCCAAAGGTGTCCCCGTGAGTTACACTCTTCAGCTGAAACAGGTTCTTGCAGTGAAAAATATCAAGCCAGCAGTCATCAATGTTTATGACTACTATCAGACAAGTACACTTTCGTCATCCTAATCATGCTTTGCTCTGACTAAATTCACTGAACTTGATCCAGCTCACGTCATGTTCCTCTTTCAGGTGACTCGTTTGAGACCACCTACACATCTCCCTGCCCATGACTGCAATAGGACATGAGTCATGACTCAAAATAAATGATTTTATGCAAATCACTTGTTTGCCTTTTTGTTTAACATCTGACAAGTGGTGCAGGTCACAAAGACCAGTAACATACACTTGATGTTCAGTTTAGGAAACCATTTCAAGAGCAAAACAAAGTTGGAAGCAAATTCTTCAGGGGTGAGCAATGCCAAAGTGACTTTTCAAACTAACTGAATCGAAGAAACCAGAAATACAATCACACACCCTATCTAACCAAAACCAGGGGCACACTCAAACACTCGGTGCACAATGTTTTGATACGGTTCCCGGTGGAACATGTTTCCTGGAAACGGTGTGCAACAGGTTTTAGATGTTTCTCTCATTTGGTGGGTGTCCAAATGTCAGCCCAATCAGCAGCAACGTGTGTATAAACCACATTATAGTATTAGAGACAGCTTGCACAATGGGTCCATAAATGCTATTGTATTGTGGAGTGACCCTTTCATAATTTTCTATAGCGCAATGGTAAGCCTAATAGAGAGATCATGATCATAGCCATCTCGGAGGAAGGAAGTGGATTATCCTTCACTTGAAATCTTGGTCTCTTCATCCTAAAATGCAAGGAAAAAGGTGGCTCACAATTAGGGCTCAGTTTCCACAAATCCCTTCACTTGATTGGGATGTTCTCTTTTATTCTGGACTGAAAGTGCAGTGACAGTTTACAGTATTAAACACATATTTATACTTTGTATTGAGTGAGGTGGCCTCCTTGTCAATTCAGACTTACTACAAAAAACAGAACTTTCTAAAAGCTGAAATGTGACCAGGTGTATAGCAAACAAGCTAAAAATCATAGAACTATGTTTTTATACAGGAAAGAATATTCTAAATTCATTTTTGAATAGCTCATATTAAAGCACATTAAAGGGTTATCTATACATGCATTTTGAAATGATAGTACATGGTTTATTCTGTTGCCAGGCTGCAGATAAATGAAGACCGTCACATTTGTGACTGGTTGTATAACAAAGAATATGTCCCCTGTCATTCTATTATTCATATGAATTCATAGACTGCACTGAAATCTGTCTATCTATACTTCTGTCTGTCTATCTATATATCTGTCTGTCTATCTGTACTTCTCTCTGTATATCTATACTTCTGTCTGTCTATACTTTTGCCTGTCTATCTGTCTATACTTCTGCTTGTCTATCTATACTTCTGCCTGTCTCTCTATACTTCTGTCTCTATCTGTCTATCTATACTTCTGTCTATCTAACTATCTATCTATCTATACTTCTGCCTGCCTGTCTATCTATACTTCTGTCTGTCTATCTATCTATACTTCTGCCTGCCTGTCTATCTATCTATACTTTTGTCTGTCTATATTTCTGTCTATCTATCTATACTTCTGTCTGTCTGAATGTCTATACTTCTGCCTGCCTGCCTGTCTGTCTGTCTATCTATACTTCTGTCTGTCTATCTATCTATACTTCTGCCTGCCTGTCTATTTATACTTCTGTCTGTCTGTCTGTCTGTCTATCTATCTATACTTTTGTCTGTCTATATTTCTGTCTATCTATCTATATTTCTGTCTATCTATCTATACTTCTGTCTGCCTGTCTATCTATCTATCTATCTATCTATCTATCTATCTATCTATCTATCTATCTATCTATCTATCTATCTATCTATCTATCTATCTATCTATCTGTCTGTCTGTCTGTCTGTCTGTCTGTCTGTCTGTCTGTCTGTCTGTCTGTCTGTCTGTCTGTCTGTCTCTCTGTCTGTCTGTCTGTCTATCTATCTATCTATCTATCTATCTATCTATCTATCTATCTATCTATACTTCTGTCTGTCTGTCTGTCTATCTATCTATACTTTATACTTTTGTCTGTCTATATTTCTGTCTATCTATCTATACTTCTGTCTGTCTGTCTATCTATACTTCTGTCTGTCTATCTATCTATCATCTATCTATCTATCTATCTATCTATCTATCTATCTATCTATCTATCTATCTATCTATCTATCTATCTATCTATCTATCTATCTGTCTATCTGTCTATCTATCTATCTATCTATCTATCTATCTATCTATCTATCTATCTATCTATCTATACTTCTGTCTGTCTATCTGTCTGTCTATCTGTACTTCTCTCTGTATATCTATACTTCTGTCTGTCTATACTTTTGCCTGTCTATCTGTCTATACTTCTGCTTGTCTATCTATACTTCTGCCTGTCTCTCTACTTCTGTCTCTATCTGTCTATCTATACTTCTGTCTATCTAACTATCTATCTATCTATACTTCTGCCTGCCTGTCTGTCTATCTATACTTCTGTCTGTCTATCTATCTATACTTCTGCCTGCCTGTCTATCTATACTTCTGCCTGCCTGTCTATCTATCTATACTTCTGTCTGTCTGTCTGTCTATCTATCTATACTTTTGTCTGTCTATATTTCTGTCTATCTATCTATACTTCTGTCTGTCTGTATGTCTATACTTCTGCCTGCATGTCTGTCTGTCTATCTATACTTCTGTCTGTCTATCTATCTATCTATCTATACTTCTGTCTGTCTATCTATCTATACGTCTGTCTGTCTATCTATCTATACGCCTGTCTATCTATCCATACGTCTGTCTGTCTGTCTATCTATACGTCTGTCTGTCTATATATACGTCTGTCTATCTATACTTCTTTCTGTCTCTCTCGCTGTCTGTCTGTCTGTCTATACTTGTTTATTCTTGTCTGTCTGCCTGTCTATCTATCTATCTATCTATCTATCTATCTATCTATCTATCTATCTATCTATCTATCTATCTATACTTCTGACTGTCTGGCTATCTATACTTCTGTCTATCTATCTATCTATCTATCTATCTATCTATCTATCTATCTATCTATCTATCTATCTATCTATCTATCTATCTATCTATCTATCTATCTATCTGTCTGTCTGTCTGTCTGTCTGTCTGTCTGTCTGTCTGTCTGTCTGTCTGTCCTTCTATCTGTCTATACTTCTGTCTGTCTATACTTCTGTCTGTCTGTCTATCTATACTTCTGTCTGTCTGTCTGTCTATACTTCTGTCTGTCTGTCTATACTTTTTTCTGTCTTTACTTCTGTCTGTCTGTCTATACTTTCTTCTGTCTGTCTATCTATACTTTTTTTCTGTCTATCTGGCTTTACTTCTGTCTGTCTGTCTGTCTGTCTATACCTCTGTATGTCTGTCTGTCTATACTTCTGTCTGTCTGTCTGTCTATTCTTCTGTCCGTCTATCTATCTATATTTCTGTCTGTCTGTCTATCGGTCTAAACGTCTGTCTGTCTGTCTATCTATACTTCTGTCTGTCTGTCTGTCTGTCTCTCGGTCTAAACTTCTGTCTGTCTATCTATACTTTTTTCTGTCTATCTGTCTATACGTCTGTCTGTCTGTCTGTCAATGCTTCTGTCTGTCTGTCTATACTTCTGTCCGTCTATCTGTACTTCTGCCTGTCTGTCTATATATACGTCTCTCTGTCTGTCTATCTGTCTATACTTCTGCCTGTCTGTCTGTCTGTCTGTCTCTCGGTCTAAACTTCTGTCTGTCTATCTATACTTTTTTCTGTCTATCTGTCTATACGTCTGTCTGTCTGTATGTCAATGCTTCTGTCTGTCTGTCTATACTTCTGTCCGTCTATCTGTACTTCTGCCTGTCTGTCTATATATACGTCTCTCTGTCTGTCTATCTGTCTATACTTCTGCCTGTCTGTCTATCTATACTTCTGTCTGTCTATACTTGTCTCTCTGTATGTCTATACTTGTCTCTCTGTATGTCTATACTTGTCTGTCTGTCTATCTATATGTCTGTCTGTCTATACTTCTGTCTGTCTATCTGTCTGTCTTTACTTCTGTCTGTCAGTCTACTTAGACTTTTTGGAATCTCCAGCCTTTTTCTGAGGTGGCTGCTGACTTTCCTCTCTAAGGTTTCCACAGTCAAGATTGGCACTTCCTAGACGAGGAGTGACCACAGGATCCTGGGAAGAATGCCAAGGTTTGAACTTCCCTGGCAATCCAAAACGATCCACTGACTTCAGCCATCCATCCAGCTCAGTGCAGGTTGCCTGGATGGATGCTGCGTCCCTCATGGCGATGTCAAACACCTTGCCTAAGCTCCAAACAGGCATTTCTGTGATGGTCGGGATTGTTGTCCCTGTAACACTAAACCGGGACTTGTCATCTATCCTTCCTCTTTCCAGCACCATTGATCTAGACTTTGCTGTTTTAAAACGAATCCGTGCCCACTCCATTAGCTTTTCGATACCCTTTAGGATTCACCGGCAGCCTGGGACTGACTCTGTGATGACTTCATCTTGGGCCCCCTGCACTCTGGTTCAGCAGATTTTATGAGCATGTTCATGGCCAGGGAGAACAGAATTACGGAGATGGTACAGTCTGTTATAATACCAATATCAATCTTGTGCCAGCCTGATGTCACTGCTCCTGAAGAGGTTCTCATCCTGAAGTTGTTGTAATAATCAGCAGCAGCGATGAGGTGTCTGACCCTGGTGGGGATGTGATGTTTTGTCAGAGTGAGATGCACAAGCTTGTGTGGTATTGAGCCATATGCATTTGCCAAATCTAGCCACAGCACTGACATATTGCCCCTGTTCTCCACACCTGCGTCACCACACCTGTGTGTTCAAGCATCCAGGCATACCTGCCATTCCCTCATTTTGAACTGATGTATCGATAAACCTATTCTTTGAAAGAAAGGTGACCAGCCTGTTGGAGACAGCACTGAAGAAGATCCTGGCTTTCACACACAACAGGGAGATGATGCGGAACTGGTCTATCTTCTTGGAGTTCTCCTCCTTTGGAATCCAGACCCCTTCAGCAACTCTCCACTGTTCAGGAATCCTGCAGGAGTTTTGGACAGTTCTTGTACACTTTGTATGAAGTGCTGCTTGGTCCTGGAGCAGAGCTTGCTCGCGCTTTCCCGACTACCTCTCGAACCTCCTTCAGCTGCAGTTCTGCCATGTTGAACTGCACACATGGCCCTGTAGGATCTACAGTCCCTGACAAAAGTCGTGTCGCTTATCTATTTTGTAGAAACACCTGCTATTAACCTGATTTTTAATTCATCAATTGGTGTTAGAAATAGCTCATATGAAAAGCTAAAACCCTCCCAAATGACGTTTAATGCACTGAAATAAATTAGATTCACTGAAAAAGATTTATCATTTAATCAAGACAGACAGGTCAAATTTTGGCAAGACAAAAGTTTTGTCGCCTATACAGAAATTGAACAAATTTACTGCAAATACAAAAATATGTCAGCAAATTAAGTAGTAGTGCTGTGAGATCCAAATTGAATATCTTGTATGACTTCCATGAGCTTGAAGGACTGCATCCATGCGGTTTAGCAAGGACTCATACAATTTATTGATGAAGTCATCAGGAATAGCAAAGAAAGCAGTCTTGCATGCCTCCCAGAGTTCATCAATATTCTTTGGTTTCGTCTTCCATGCTTCCTCTTTCATCCTACCCCACATATGCTCAATGATGTTCATGTCTGGTGACTGGGCTGGCCAATCCTGGAGCATCTTGATCTTCTTCGCCTTGAGAAACTTTGATGTGGAGATGGAAGAATGCGATGGAGCACCATCCTGCTGCATAATTTGGCCTCTTATGGTTGGGAATATAAGAGGTATAAGATTTCTTGGTATTTTAGACTATTGAAGTTGCCTTCCACCCTGCAGTTCTCTCGCACACCCCCATACTGGATGTAACCCCAGATCATGATTTCTCCCCCACCAAACTTCACTGTTTTCTGGGTGAATCTCGGATCCATGCGGGCTCCAGTCGTTCTCCTGCAATATTACGACTGTGGTGTAATTCAACAGAAGATTCATCTGAAAAATCCACCTTCTGCCACTCTTCCAGTGTCCATCCTTTTAGCAGGCTGTGGTCTTTGGCAAATGCCACACAGTCTTTCAATTGTCTTTTGTTTAGTGCTGGTTTCTGGGCACTGATTCGACCATGGAGGCCATTTCGAGACAGAATCTGACAAACTGTTCTGGTTGACACAGGGACTTCAGGTGACCAGGTCTCGTGGAGCTCTGCTGCAGTGGAAAATGGGCTGGCCTTGGATTTTCGAGCCAACAAACGGTCCTCTCGAGCAGTTGTCTTGCGGGGTCTGCCTGACCTGGGTTTGTCATAAACGTCTCCAGTCTCTTCAAATCTTTTTTTTTATCCTCTGTACTTGACACTGAGACACTTTGAAGGTGTCTGCCACATCAGCAGTGGATCTGGTCTTCAGCCTCTTGATAATCAAAACTTTAGTCTCAGGGTGAATCTTAGGCATGTTTGCAGAGGTCTAGTTGCAGTTGATGTGAAGGTCTAGTGTACTGGGGTTCTTTTTATACACACCTGAGACATAATTGATCCATTATTAGTCACAGATGAAGCTCATATGACAAGGCGACAACACTTATTTCTTTGCAAAAATTGACTAAATGGGCTTTACCAAGCTGTGAATATTAGAATATTTTTTGACAGTTTCATTTTGCACTGAAACATTATTACAAAAGCTGTTGAGATTAAAATGAGCCATTTCATGTAAAAAAATCTTGATAAGAAATATATTTCAGCGGCACTTCAGTTCAATTTGTACACAAGCGACAAGACTTTTGTCAGGGACTGTATTTAAGTGCTGCACTCCCCCAACTCCTGTTCTCTCGCTGGGTCGCTGTATGTTTCCTTCAGGTGGTGATCAATCTCCTCATTAGAGCAGACCAGCTGGCCGCTACGCTTCTGTCCTAGCAGCTCCTTAGTGAACTTAAAGGGGTTGGTAATGAATGCAGCTCGCTTTCAGGCTCTTTCGTTTTTACATAATTGACATTGAGTGTTTAATATCCTTATAAATACCATAAACAACACATTCATATATGTCACCTCTGGGAAAAATTTGGGATTAAATGGGTTAAGGACACAAAAGTGGATACAGGAAATCAGATGTAAAGCTTCAGCAGGAATAATGGGTACATTTTGGGAGCTTAACACTCACGTGTGCCTAAGTGTGCAGTAAACATTTTGTCAAATATCCAAATGACAGTTTTATATATTATATTTCCTGTCTCTGATTGCGTTCCCCTCCGTTGGGCATAGTTCTCAGTGTAATATAACATTTCGCGCTCTGTCTCTATTGCATGTATAAACTTTTATGTTTTTAAACGTTTGTTTTTTGGGTCAACAGCTTATAACTACTTCTGAGTTTTTGTG
Organism: Gobiocypris rarus; assembly: GCA_023029165.1. NCBI lineage: Eukaryota > Metazoa > Chordata > Actinopteri > Cypriniformes > Gobionidae > Gobiocypris > Gobiocypris rarus. The sequence goes on from CM040911.1 coordinate 19,148,377, forward strand.
TTTTTGTGTTGTGTTTTTGTAAAAGCAGTTTTATTACAAAAACCATGGTTAATTTTCATGAGGGCAAACGCTCTAAACTGCTAAATGTTACTCGTGATATTACTACGTTATGAATTTCTGTAATTGCTTTGAAACAATGAAACATTAAGACCGAAAGAAACCCTGTTAACTCACTTCAACATTCGGACAGGTTAACAGCTCAGCTCAGAGATTCTGATTTTAGTCCAAATAACTTTACTATGGCATGCACATAAAACATGATCAATTTCTATTATCCAAATCAGTTAAATGAGTGTTAGGCTGCATCAGGGCCGGTCCAAGCTCTTATGGGGACCTAGGCAGAATTTTATTTGGGGGCCCTTCGGTATAATATTGACTATTGTCAATTCTTGATCATTCGCACACCCAGTTTCAATGTTAGTAGTTGTAGCTGTGTTGCTTACATCATGTCTGGCTGGCATGTTTTTACTTTTATATGGTTTTTAATTGTAACAGTAGCAAACACACTCGAGTGCTCAGGTGTTAATATTCAAAGCTTTACAGTACTACAGTTCAGACTGGGATATGAACTTTTTTAAAGTAGTCTCTTATGCTGAATATGCTCACTTTTCCCCAGGATTATTTGATGAAAACAAGGTTCAAAAGAACAGCATTTATCTGAAAAAATACTAAAAAATTATAGGCCTACACAACTGTTTTCAACACTGATGATCATAAATGTTTGTTGAGACAAACATTCATATGAGAATGAAGACTTGAGTAATGATGATAAATTCAGCTTTGATCACAGGACTAAATGACACTTTACTATATATTCACATAGAAAACAGCTGTTTTACTCTGGAGTAATATTTCACAATATTACTGTTTTTACTGTATTTTTGATTAAATAAATGCAGCCTTGGTGAGCAGAAGAGGCTTCTCTTAAAAACAAAAAATGTTGATTTCTTTCAAACATTAAACAGAGCTTTTATTTTGGTGGAAATATAATTGTATTGCTGTGCTTGTAATCCGTCCAAAACATGCAGCACGTGAGATAAGATATTCACACTAAACCATAGCGCATTCTCAAATCCATCCTCCATTCATAATAAAGGCCACCGGGCAACAGACGAGTAAGTTTTAGCACCAATTATTCTGGCACTTTGACTTTGAACCCTGGCTAACATGGGGCGCGAGCTCGTGCAGTGCTGTCAGAATCAATCCGTGCATATATTAGAAAACGTAACATTTTGCAGTTTATATAGTAATTGTTTAAGGCCATTTTGCGCTTTAAATAATCAAACAATAACATGTGCAGCAAGAAGTTCAATTCAAATATATTTGTATAGCGCTTTTCACAATACACATTGTTTCAAAGCAGCTTTACTTTTAAGTCATTTTCCTAGTGGCAAAGGACTTCACTTATGAACCGAACACTTCCCATTACACCTGATGTACTCGTTACATCATAAGAAGAAATGCTTCTATGCTAATGTTAGTCTCTCTGTTTATCCCGAGGTTTACTGCAGTCAGCCGGATCCGGCCGTATCCAGACTATAAGGTGGACCTGCGCCTGGACATTTCCAACGCATCCCTGAAGTGTCTGCAGAGAATCCTCATTAAACCCGTCTCCGGTGTGACAACTCCAATCTTTCGAATAATCTTACGAATATCTATTGATCTAATATGACTTCTGACCTGTAGGGTTGCCAGAATTATAATCATGTTTGTTCGTCGGCCAGAGGAGAACTGGCACCCCGACTGAGCCTGGTTTCTCCCAAGGTTTTTTTCTCCATTCTGGCCCTGAAGGAGTTTTGGTTCCTTGTCGCCTTTGGCTTTTGGCTCGCTCAGTTGGGGACACTAAATGTTCCACTATATTACTGATCTGCCCGCATTGACACTATATGATAATGGAAATTAGCTAACATCACCGTTTTCTCCAGAGCCGAATCATGTCGCATTATTTTAACACTGTGAAGCTGCTTTGAAACAATCGGCAGTCGGGATGTCAGTTCTTCTCTGGCCGTAACAAACAGTGTATGATTATGATTCTATGAGTCAATATAAATAAAGGTGACTTGCACATGGTTTGTCTTGAAGCATATTCTGTTAAAATACCACATGATAGACTAACATAACACAAACTTGATTTTCACCACAGGGGTCTCTAAACACTCAACGAATGAATCTCGTTAACTTAATTGATTTACCACCTGAAATTAATTTTACCGCCCTCAAGATGTTTCTATTGGCTGAGGATAAAGTGTGCTGATAACGAAAAGTGTTTAAATATCGCTGCCATCAGCAGTGCAGATGATTGAGAGAAGCTGTTGAGCAGTAAACAGCAGTAGATCTTAACAGAAGTTCTGTGAGGTTTCTGAGAGAGACTATTGCTCGCTCGTTTGGTGTTGGATGATCGCTCTCAATGGCTGTGAGGGAGATTTGTGTTTGGCAAGGGTTTATTTTAGCTCTCTTCATTTTTGCTGTTGCTGGACAGACATCAGGACCGTGAGTATCATTAAATGTTTGAAGTGAACAGAAACCTCCTGCTGGTTGTTCTAGGCTGATGCAGTTACTAACACTTCTGGTTTCCAGTAGGCGCTTTGTGTAACAAGCTTTTCCACTGTTCATGTTTAACCGTTACAATGCTGAAGAAAAAAATCAAGCTCTAGTACAAAAAGCTGTTTTGTCATAATTGTATAGTTTCTAATCATAAATGTAAACTTGGGAATGGTATATGAGCCATTGTAATCCCCTGCAGCTGAATACAGGTTACTAAGTATTTTCCAGTAGATGCCAGGAGTCTCCCACTAAACCATGTGCACACTCATGTCACTATGAATCTGTCTAGAGCAGGGATTTTCAAACTGGGGTCCGTAGACCCCCAGGGGTCCTCCAGAAGGTTTTAAGGGATCCCAGAATTTCAGGGAACGAAGAGGAAGCACAAGTGGATAGAGTCTACTGAACATTCAAACAGTTTAATTTTTAAATGTTTCTCCTTTCTTGCCATAATCATATATTCCAGAATTGTCTGTTTGCTTTGTATCTTTCTAGTCAGTTTCTCTCTATAGTCCCCTTTATCTTGCTCACTGGGGTTGTAAAGCAGTTTTCTTAACGCAGTAAAAGCTGCATACATTTAGTTTGAATGTTTCTTATGCAAATGTTTACTTGAACCTGTTCTTCAGGTTTATACATCCTATATTAAGTATAGGCAATTTAAGTTTTGGAGACTATGCTGTTTGTAATATTACACTTAGCCTACTATTTATTAAGTGAGGACATTTACACCAAGGTTGGACATTAGTTTCTTGTACTAAAAGTGTTTTCCCGCAGGTTATTCATGGTGACATTCCCTGCAGTGATTGAGTCTGGATCTGATGCCAAATTATGCATAACTCTTCTGAAACCCCAAGAGAGTCTCACGATGACTGTTTCTCTGCTTGATGAGAAAAACAGGACGACTCAAATTGTTCAGCAGGTTTCTTCTATGCCATTTCACCGCTGCTTCAATTTCCAGGTTTGTTATCATGAGACATGTGGCTTTTTCTTGTCTGGTTTGTTGTCTGTTAACTGAGTTTCTCTACAGGCTCCTCGAGTAGATGGAGACTCTGTGCAGAAGCTGAAGGTGGACGTTAAAGGGAGGGTCTTCAGAGCGACTGAAGAGAGGAAAGTCCTGTTCAGACCTTACCTGCCTTTGACCTTCATCCAAACAGACAAACCCATCTACAATCCAGGACAAACAGGTGAGCTGTGAATGACCCTTGGTTGAGTATTAGAGCTGTAGACCGTCTGTCACGAGTTCTGGTCGTCTTCAAGTGCATGGCGCAATTAATTTGAGTCTATTGCTGTTTTTGCAGTGAATTTCAGAGTCGTCACCATGGATCCCAAATTTGTGCCTTTTGATCAGATGGTAAGGCCTGACCATAAACTCTTAATGTAGGTTACTTTTCCATGCACAGACTCTAGTCAGTTGTGCTTGTTCTGCTAATGTTTTTGCATCAATGTTTGTGCTTTTGAATGTCTAATATTCTTATCTTTGTCTTTCAGTACAATCTGGTGGTGGTGGAGGTGAGGATTTGCTCCAGTGCAAGTCTTTGAATGGTGCTGATGAAGCTGTTTGTTTGTAGTTTTTCCTCTGATCTGTTAATTGTTTTAATAGGACAATCAGAATAACCGGATTGGTCAGTGGACAAATGTTTCCTCGACGGGGTGGATCTTGCAGCTTTCTCACGAGTTGAACCCAGAGGCTCAGACGGGGATGTACACACTAAAGGCTTTTATTGGTGAACGAATGATCGCCCATCTTTTTGAGGTGAAAAAATATGGTAAGTGGTGTGTGCAGCAGTTCAACAACAGATCTGAGGCCTTAATCTAAAGTCTCGTTTCTGGTTTAGTTTTGCCCAAATTTGCCGTGACCGTAAACACTCCACAGACGTACAGCATTGGTGCTGTGGGACTGAAAGTTGAGGCTTGTGCCAAGTGAGTGAGGCTTCTATTCTCTTGTCTTGTGGTTGGTCAGTTGTTGATTTCATTCCTTGTGTCGTTTCCCAGATACACATATGGCCAACCTGTACCTGGTCAAGCACTGGTGGAAGTGTGCCGTGAGCCATTTCCATATGTTGTGGTTCCTGATTTGACCCGTCGGTGCCTGAATAAAACCGTAAAGGTGTGACTCCTGCTTTACCGCTGAGGGTTTGTCTTCTGCTTGTGCTTGACTTAAATATGAATCTCTTCTCTCCTGCTACCAGATGAATGCCACAGGCTGTGCCTCTCTTACTGTCGATACATCAGCGTTTTTCAACACCAAGTTTGAAAACAACATGCAAGATACTTTTCTTGTAACTGTGAATGTCACTGAGGAGGGAACAGGTGAGCAATTGGCTGAGCTGAACCAAACGCACATGCTTAAAATGGATGGTCACTTTTTTTTTTTTTTTTCTTCCCCTGTCCAGATGTAGTGATGTCTCAATCTACAACCGTGTCGATTACATTTGAAGTCGGAAAGGTCACGTTTGTGGACCTCCCAGATTATTTTGAACCTGGATCCATGATTAATGGAAAGGCAAGTAAAAGTGTACCTTTGGTGACAGAAGCCTTTACATTGGTTCTTTCCTAACCTTGGTCCTTCCAACAGATATCCGTGTCTCGTTTCGATGATACTCCAATTGCAAACAAAGCGGTATATCTCCTGGATGGTAACAGCTGGCCAAACAAACTGCTGCTGAATCTGACCACAAACCAGAACGGACTAGCTACGTTTTCCCTCAACACTGCTGATCTTCCTAAAGCTGATCTCAATCTGGTGGTACGATTTGCTCTTTATATTTTGTGACATGATTTCTCTATTGCAAGAAACTGATTCCCATTTGTTCCCCAGGCAAGTGCGACTCCAGAGGTTGTTTATAGTTACAAATCACCATACTTCACTACAGATACAAGGGTTGTTCAACTTCTCCGACCCGCTTCTCCTGACAGCCCATCATTTAGTGAACTGACTGTAGCGAAGCTCGAGCAGCCACTCAAATGTGGTGCTGCGTTTCCAGTGACCGTGAAGTATTCTTTTGTTGGTGAGACTGGGGACTACAGTGCTGATATCATCTATATGGTGAGTGGCCATCTAATTTGTGTGCTGGTCTTTGTTCAGCACCTTGTATCCACCTGTTTGTCTTCTGTCAGGTCTTGTCCAGAGGCGTGATTGTCCTCCATGGATCTCAGACGGTCAGAGCGAGGGCTTCTAATACCCCCACGAGCGGCTCAGTGTCCTTCCAACTGTCTGTCAGTGTCACTATGGCTCCAGCAGTGCAGATTCTGGTCTACTGTGTTCTGCCCAGTGGGAATGTAGTTGCTGCTAGTGTGTCTTTTGAGACTGAAATGTGTTTCCAAAACCAGGTATGATGTGAGCTGGCATCTTTTGGCTTCAAGTGGGGAACGATGTGCCCTACAGCATGTTGATTCTTGTTCCAGGTGTCTCTACGGTTCTCTCCTGCTACAGCCGTTCCTGCTGAGGGAAATGTTCTGACTGTCTCTGCTCAAGCAGGATCTCTGTGTGGCATCAGTGCTGTAGATCAGAGTGTCCGGATCATGGAGCCAGGAAGACGCCTGAGTGCTGAAATGGTATCTTGTGTATTTTTATTTATTTTTTTTAAATGAGGTTTTAATTAAGCTCTCTTTCTCAGGTGTTCAACTTGCTCCCGACACGAACACTATCAGATTATCCATATGAAGTTGAGGATGAACAGGAGTGTCTGAATGTTCGACCCCGTCGAGCTGTTCTTGCAGACCAAGCCTATGAAACTTTCAAGGTAGAAAACATTAATTATCCTGATACTAAAAGCTACATTTACATTTATTTTTATATTTTTGTGACAGAGCATGGGGATGAAGGTTGCAACCAATTTGCCTATCAGTGTACCTCAGTGTCTGGTGTACAGAGGCCTGAATTATTATCGCAACTTCCGTAATGGTAGGTTCGTTAGTTTCCTCCTTGCTTTAGAAATTACCAGATACTTGGATTCCTTCCTTCTGTGCCTTATAGTTGGTAGATATTGACCTGAAACTGCAAACCATTGGAAAACTGTCTACAAAAATATTTGGATCTAAAGCTATGTATTTGAACTGCATTCAAATTTTCCATCTGTTTTTGGATTACAAAGGTACAAACTGCAGTTAAAGTACCATTTGAGTAATTTATGAGCATTACTGATGAACACCTGTTAACGACAAGCAGAATCAATAATTTTTAACAGGTTTAAGGCCATTACGTTGGAGACACGTTGGTGACGTCTTGTTCTCGCAGCCCTGGTTTGGGAGTTCTCTGCAGCTTGTTCTCGACACATCGTCTGAGAACTTTGTATTGTTGGTGTCTGAGCTATTGTGATCAGTCAAATTGAAAATGGGCAGGGTTAATGCACAGATGTTTGGCACCTGCTTTTCTCATGAAGTATGGTATGTACTGGCCAGAATGAACTTTGTTCTTGTTATTGCCACCTCGAAAATGAACACACTTTTTGGGGGTTCTTGCAGAGTATGTACCAAGCTTAAGATGTTGCTGATTTGAGTTTCACTTCCACTTCCACCAATTCATCAAGATGGAGATCAGAGGTTGCTTTAGTTGACCCTTGACTTCACAGTAGTTTCTCTGGCTACTGTAACTGTTGATCAAGCACATTTGTCGATGGAGTAGGGATGAACTAAACCATACACAGATCTCCATGGTAACATCAAGGGAAAAATCTAAACCTCTTGTCATGCATCTAAAGTTATAAATCAGTTTGAATTTCTCAAGTGAAGCTGGAAAAACTGTTTGGAGGAGTTTAAATCCCTCAAGACACTACAGACTTAAATTAAAACCAACTCAGTTGTTACGTTGCCTCTATCGTGGACATTTGCTGTGTACTTTTACATAAAACATGCCTATTTTATGACTGGCAAATATGAATAGCATTGTTTATTGGCTTGTTAAACATGTAATCCAAATGGATGGGAAATGAAATGCACTTCAAGTGTGTAACTGAAGTTTGAATTGTGTATGTTGGGCTCTATTTTACACGGCAAATTAAAAAATATTAGTAACCATCCGTTTAAGGGTAACTGGCAAAAACATGTATGAATTAGTTATGAATCCTATGTATATTTTGTAGACACTCACTACGACAGTCTGGAGTAAATGGTTGTAAAATCACTTGGCTCTTTCAGTGTATTTTCGTGGCGCTCCTGAAGCAATGGCACTGGCTGATAATGCTCCAGTACCAGAAAGTGTTGGTGGTGAGGCTTCCTCTTTTGATGTGACTGTCAGGGCTTACTTTCCAGAAACTTGGATTTGGCAGCTTGCTCAAGTGGGGTTCGTAAAGTCCCTTTATCGAAATCTACTTACCCACATTTTCCACTTCTGTCCCACTCACTTCTATTTTCTGGTGTCCTTTCTTCAGAGCCACTGGATCCACACGTGTTCCCCTCACAGTTCCTGACACCATCACCACATGGGAGACCGAGGCGTTTTGCCTGTCCTCCAAAGGTTTCGGTCTGGCTCCTCCTGCTCTGCTGACGGTCTTCCAGCCCTTCTTCCTGGAGCTCTCTCTGCCGTACTCCATCGTCCGTGGCGAGTCTTTTGATCTGAAGGCCACTGTCTTCAGCTATCTGTCCAAGTGCATCATGGTCTGTCACGGTTTAATTACCTTTTATATAATGGATCTGTATAGAGAAGGTCCCATCTTTGCTCCATGTGCTGTTTCATTGGCAGGTTAAAGTGACTCCAGCTCCATCCACAAACTTCACTCTTAAAACATACCCTGATCCGTACTCCTCCTGTCTTTGTGCCAATGGGAGAAAGACCTTCAAATGGGTTCTCTCAGCTTCTGTTCTCGGTCAGTGTTGTGCTGTCTGTTTCTAAATTTAAAGTGTGTGGTGTTGCTCACTTCCTGTCTGTCGCCACAGGAACTGTCAATGTGACTGTCAGTGCTTCAGCTGAGGCATCCCAGACTCGCTGTGGCACTGAAGCCGTGACTGTGCCGACGAGAGGACGCATTGACGTAGTCACTCGAAGTCTACTTGTCCTGGTAAGTGTTAACCAGCCTGCTGGAGTTTAATCATGAAGCTCATTCTGCTTTACTGATGTGGTTTTATTGCTTTTTATAGCCTGAAGGAGTTGAAAGGACAGACACCCAGAGTTGGTTACTTTGTCCAAAGGGTTTGTTTGCACTCAATGATTCCCCAATACAGTTCTCCTTGTACAGCCAAACACTCGCCTAGTGTTCAATGATCCTTTCTGTTCGGTCTACAGGAAACGTTCTTTCTGAAGATGTGACTCTGACATTTCCAACAAATGTTATTCAGGGATCAGCCAGATGCTCCGTTTCAGTCCTTGGTAAAGCACTTCATGGAGTAGAAAGTGATGCAATATGTTTGGCTGAATATCTTTGTTTCTGATGTGGGCTTTTTGCTTGTCCTCTTGTAGGGGACATAATGGGTCGTGCACTGAAGAATCTAGATGGGTTATTAGGAATGCCATCTGGCTGTGGAGAACAGAATATGATCATTCTTGCTCCCAATATTTACATCCTGCTGTACCTGAAGACCACAGGGCAACTCACCGCAGCCATTCGAGAGACCGCCACGGGCTACCTTCAAAGCGGTATGGATGTGCCGATACGATGTGTTTAACAAATCTTAATCTTTAAATTTTCAGTCTTGCACTTCCCCTTGAAGCTGTCAGACTTGAAGCCCCCCGTATGTGGTTTTTAACCTGAACAGGATACCAAGGACAACTGAACTACAGGCACAGTGATGGTTCATACAGCACATTTGGCTACGATGCATCTAATACATGGTGAGTTTCATGCTGTTCTAGTTGTGTCCTCTGTCACCAGTGGTTTAGTTGGTTTTAAAACACTTCCTCCATGGACAGGTTGACCGCCTTTGTCATGAGGTGTTTTGGTTTAGCGACACAATTTGTCTTCATCGATCCGACTGTCCTTCAAAGTGCAAAGGACTGGCTAATAAGCCAGCAGGGTTCAAATGGCTGTTTTGTGCAACAGGGCACTTTGTACCACAACGATATGAAGGTACATGTTATCAAATGGACTAACCCATAGGCTCGGTCTCAGTCTCTTTTTTTTTTATGCATTTCCTTTTTTTTTTTTAGGGTGGAGTTGGTGATGAAGTGACCATGACTGCCTACATCGTCACGTCTCTGCTTGAACTAGGCGTCCCTGTCACCGTAAAAACCCTTCCAGTAGTTGTATGAGCTCCTTGCTGCTCTGGCTTTTGTCTGATATCTGCTTTGCTTTCAGGATGCTGTCATTACCAATGCTCTGTCATGCTTGAGGCCTGTCGTTGGGGAACTGGGAAACACTTATGCCACGGCTCTGCTGGCCTACACCTTCAGTCTGGCTGGAGAGACCACCACTCGATCACAGCTTTTAACAGACTTGAACAAGGTTGCCATTTCTGAAGGTAAAATTCACCAGCCTCTGTTCATCCTAAGCGGTGTATGAAGTCTTAAGCATTGACTTGAACGTCAAGTTCTTAGTAAAAAATTAGGACTTTTGTAAAGGTAGGAGATCCTCATAAAGAGGGTGATCAGGAAGATACTCATTTAAATAAAGAGGGCAATAGTGTGCAAAGCCTGTAGAAGGTTTAAGCTGAAAACATCACTTTCACTGTATGAAAACATCTCTACTATACAGTCTTGGTAACGAATGATCGTTTTGCCAAAACATGGTAGCATTAATCACATAAATTGGCTGAGCAATGATACATTTCAAAGTATTAAATGCTAAACAGACTGTGGCACTTTCCACTTAAGCAGCAAAAGCTTTATTTTTATTTAAGCACCAAATCAGCATAATTTATTTCTGACGGCTCATGTCAATGGCGTAAGCTCAAGTATCATTAGCCATTTGATCACCCATGACATTTGAACATTAAAAAAAATGCAGCCTATGAAAAGGAGTAATATTTCACGATTGTTCAAGCGTTTGACTTTCAGGGTGCGACCATACCCCAGTGTCATGAATCAGTTCTTTAACATTAAAGTGTTACTCCTTGACTGGGTTTATATTTGAGGTTCTTTCTCCCGCCATCTTTTCAGGTGCTAAGCTCCATTGGTCTCAGACGACATCTGGTGATACCCTGGGGGTGGAGATCAGCGCTTATGTGCTACTAGCGGTTCTCACTGAACGGCCTCTTACGACGGCTACTCTGGGCTATGCTAACCGCATTGTCAACTGGCTGGTGACCCAGCAGAATCCCTATGGAGGCTTCTCCTCCACCCAGGTGCCTCTGACTACAAAACATGAGCACAATCATTTGAGTAGTTTTTAATCTGGTGCTTGTTTTCAGGACACTGTGGTAGCTCTTCATGCCCTGTCAGTGTATGCTGCACAAGTCTTCAGCTTGGCTGGCTCCAGCACCGTTACTGTACAGTCCTCAGTGGTAGGAGGAGACTCTTATAGCTTCACCGTCAATCGGGACAACAGGCTGCTGTATCAGGAGAAGGCGCTGAAGAAAGTTCCTGGCAAATATAGTGTTAAAGCCTCCGGATCCACTTGTGTGTCTGTGCAGGTCTGTATCTTCAGCTCCTCTTTTACAGTTTCTGTTGCACGCATTGATCTTATGACGCTTTACTTGTACTATAGGTTGCTTGTTTCTACAACATCCCAACACCCATTAAAGATACAAAAACACTGAGCATCAGTGCGACGGTGACTGGAGACTGTAGACCGCTTGGAGCCAATCTCATGTTGAACTTCACAGTGAAGTAAGAACGGCTTTGGCTTTGCTCTGAAACCAGTTCATGTCCCTGACAACGGGGAACTGCTTTCTTGATCCTGTTGACTACACTTTATTCCTCTTCAGATACAATGGTGCAAAAGCATCTACTAACATGGTTCTAGTGGACGTTAAACTCCTGTCAGGCTTCACAGCTGATACATCACTGGTATGCAAGACTTGGAAACTCCTGGGATGCTTGAGGCTCTTTCAGATGTAATTGTGCTGTAAACATTGGTCTCTTCCTCCCTCAGCTTGGATCTCCGCCACAGTCGTTTGCTCCGCTAGTGGTGCGGGTTGATTCTGAAGAGGATCATGTCCTAGTGTATCTGAAAGAGGTGAGACTGGGTATAATCACTAGCTACCACCTTCTCAAGTGCTGTTTGTGCTGCTGTTCATCCTTTCTGTCTCACAGGTTCCCAAAGGTGTCCCCGTGAGTTACACTCTTCAGCTGAAACAGGTTCTTGCAGTGAAAAATATCAAGCCAGCAGTCATCAATGTTTATGACTACTATCAGACAAGTACACTTTCGTCATCCTAATCATGCTTTGCTCTGACTAAATTCACTGAACTTGATCCAGCTCACGTCATGTTCCTCTTTCAGGTGACTCGTTTGAGACCACCTACACATCTCCCTGCCGATGACTGCAATAGGACATGAGTCATGACTCAAAATAAATGATTTTATGCAAATCACTTGTTTGCCTTTTTGTTTAACATCTGACAAGTGGTGCAGGTCACAAAGACCAGTAACATACACTTGATGTTCAGTTTAGGAAACCATTTCAAGAGCAAAACAAAGTTGGAAGCAAATTCTTCAGGGGTGAGCAATGCCAAAGTGACTTTTCAAACTAACTGAATCAAAGAAACCAGAAATACAATCACACACCTATCTAACCAAAACCAGGGCACACTCAAACACTCGGTGCACAATGGTTTATTCTACAGTTCCAGTGGAACATGTTTCCTGGAAACGGTGTGCAACAGGTTTTAGATGTTTCTCTCATTTGGTGGGTGTCCAAATGTCAGCCCAATCAGCAGCAACGTGTGTATAAACCACATTATAGTATTAGAGACAGCTTGCACAATGGGTCCATAAATGCTATTGTATTGTGGAGTGACCCTTTCATAATTTTCTATAGCGCAATGGTAAGCCTAATAGAGAGATCATGATCATAGCCATCTCGGAGGAAGGAAGTGGATTATCCTTCACTTGAAATCTTGGTCTCTTCATCCTAAAATGCAAGGAAAAAGGTGGCTCACAATTAGGGCTCAGTTTCCACAAATCCCTTCACTTGATTGGGATGTTCTCTTTTATTCTGGACTGAAAGTGCAGTGACAGTTTTACAGTATTAAACACATATTTATACTTTGTATTGAGTGAGGTGGCCTCCTTGTCAATTCAGACTTACTACAAAAAACAGAACTTTCTAAAAGCTGAAATGTGACCAGGTGTATAGCAAACAAGCTAAAAAATCATAGAACTAAGTTTTTATACAGGAAAGAATATTCTAAATTCATTTTTGAATAGCTCATATTAAAGCACATTAAAGGGTTATCTATACATGCATTTTGAAATGATAGTACATGGTTTATTCTGTTGCCAGGCTGCAGATAAATGAAGACCGTCACATTTGTGACTGGTTGTATAACAAAGAATATGTCCCCTGTCATTCTATTATTCATATGAATTCATAGACTGCACTGAAATCTGTCTATCTATACTTCTGTCTGTCTATCTATATATCTGTCTGTCTATCTGTACTTCTCTCTGTATATCTATACTTCTGTCTGTCTATACTTTTGCCTGTCTATCTGTCTATACTTCTGCTTGTCTATCTATACTTCTGCCTGTCTCTCTATACTTCTGTCTCTATCTGTCTATCTATACTTCTGTCTATCTAACTATCTATCTATCTATACTTCTGCCTGCCTGTCTATCTATACTTCTGTCTGTCTATCTATCTATACTTCTGCCTGCCTGTCTATCTATCTATACTTTTGTCTGTCTATATTTCTGTCTATCTATCTATACTTCTGTCTGTCTGAATGTCTATACTTCTGCCTGCCTGCCTGTCTGTCTGTCTATCTATACTTCTGTCTGTCTATCTATCTATACTTCTGCCTGCCTGTCTATTTATACTTCTGTCTGTCTGTCTGTCTGTCTGTCTATCTATCTATACTTTTGTCTGTCCATATTTCTGTCTATCTATCTATATTTCTGTCTATCTATCTATACTTCTGTCTGCCTGTCTATCTATCTATCTATCTATCTATCTATCTATCTATCTATCTATCTATCTATCTATCTATCTATCTATCTGTCTGTCTGTCTGTCTGTCTGTCTGTCTGTCTGTCTGTCTGTCTGTCTGTCTGTCTGTCTGTCTGTCTGTCTGTCTATCTATCTATCTATCTATCTATCTATCTATACTTCTGTCTGTCTGTCTGTCTATCTATCTATACTTTATACTTTTGTCTGTCTATATTTCTGTCTATCTATCTATACTTCTGTCTGTCTGTCTATCTATACTTCTGTCTGTCTATCTATCTATCATCTATCTATCTATCTATCTATCTATCTATCTATCTATCTATCTATCTATCTATCTATCTATCTATCTATCTGTCTATCTATCTATCTATCTATCTATCTATCTATCTATCTATCTATCTATCTATCTATCTATACTTCTGTCTGTCTATCTGTCTGTCTATCTGTACTTCTCTCTGTATATCTATACTTCTGTCTGTCTATACTTTTGCCTGTCTATCTGTCTATACTTCTGCTTGTCTATCTATACTTCTGCCTGTCTCTCTACTTCTGTCTCTATCTGTCTATCTATACTTCTGTCTATCTAACTATCTATCTATCTATACTTCTGCCTGCCTGTCTGTCTATCTATACTTCTGTCTGTCTATCTATCTATACTTCTGCCTGCCTGTCTATCTATACTTCTGCCTGCCTGTCTATCTATCTATACTTCTGTCTGTCTGTCTGTCTGTCTATCTATCTATACTTTTGTCTGTCTATATTTCTGTCTATCTATCTATACTTCTGTCTGTCTGTATGTCTATACTTCTGCCTGCATGTCTGTCTGTCTATCTATACTTCTGTCTGTCTATCTATCTATCTATCTATACTTCTGTCTGTCTATCTATCTATACGTCTGTCTGTCTATCTATCTATCTATACGTCTGTCTATCTATCCATACGTCTGTCTGTCTGTCTATCTATACGTCTGTCTGTCTATATATACGTCTGTCTATCTATACTTCTTTCTGTCTCTCTCGCTGTCTGTCTGTCTGTCTATACATGTTTATTCTTGTCTGTCTGCCTGTCTATCTATCTATCTATCTATCTATCTATCTATCTATCTATCTATCTATCTATCTATCTATCTATCTATACTTCTGACTGTCTGGCTATCTATACTTCTGTCTATCTATCTATCTATCTATCTATCTATCTATCTATCTATCTATCTATCTATCTATCTATCTATCTATCTATCTATCTATCTATCTATCTGTCTGTCTGTCTATCTATACTTCTGTCTGTCTGTCTGTCTATACTTCTGTCTGTCTGTCTATACTTTTTTCTGTCTTTACTTCTGTCTGTCTGTGTATACTTTCTTCTGTCTGTCTATCTATACTTTTTTCTGTCTATCTGGCTTTACTTCTGTCTGTCTGTCTGTCTGTCTGTCTATACCTCTGTATGTCTGTCTGTCTATACTTCTGTCTGTCTGTCTGTCTATTCTTCTGTCCGTCTATCTATCTATATTTCTGTCTGTCTGTCTATCGGTCTAAACGTCTGTCTGTCTGTCTATCTATACTTCTGTCTGTCTGTCTGTCTGTCTCTCGGTCTAAACTTCTGTCTGTCTATCTATACTTTTTTCTGTCTATCTGTCTATACTGTCTGTCTGTCTGTCTCAATGCTTCTGTCTGTCTGTCTATACTTCTGTCCGTCTATCTGTACTTCTACCTGTCTGTCTATATATACGTCTCTCTGTCTGTCTATCTGTCTATACTTCTGCCTGTCTGTCTGTCTGTCTGTCTCTCGGTCTAAACTTCTGTCTGTCTATCTATACTTTTTTCTGTCTATCTGTCTATACGTCTGTCTGTCTGTCTGTCTGTCTGTCTGTCTGTCAATGCTTCTGTCTGTCTGTCTATACTTCTGTCCGTCTATCTGTACTTCTGCCTGTCTGTCTATATATACGTCTCTCTGTCTGTCTATCTGTCTATACTTCTGCCTGTCTGTCTATCTATACTTTTGTCTGTCTATACTTGTCTCTCTGTATGTCTATACTTGTCTCTCTGTATGTCTATACTTGTCTGTCTGTCTATCTATATGTCTGTCTGTCTATACTTCTGTCTGTCTATCTGTCTGTCTTTACTTCTGTCTGTCAGTCTACTTAGACTTTTTGGAATCTCCAGCCTTTTTCTGAGGTGGCTGCTGACTTTCCTCTCTAAGGTTTCCACAGTCAAGATTGGCACTTCCTAGACGAGGAGTGACCACAGGATCCTGGGAAGAATGCCAAGCTTTGAACTTCCCTGGCAATCCAAAACGATCCACTGACTTCAGCCATCCATCCAGCTCAGTGCAGGTTGCCTGGATGGATGCTGCGTCCCTCATGGCGATGTCAAACACCTTGCCTAAGCTCCAAACAGGCATTTCTGTGATGGTCGGGATTGTTGTCCCTGTAACACTAAACCGGGACTTGTCATCTATCCTTCCTCTTTCCAGCACCATTGATCTAGACTTTGCTGTTTTAAAAGCGAATCCGTGCCCCTCCATTAGCTTTTCGATACCCTTTAGGATTCACGGCAGCCTGGGACTGACTCTGTGATGACTTCATCTTGGGCCCCTGCACTCTGGTTCAGCAGATTTTATGAGCATGTTCATGGCCAGGGAGAACAGAATTACGGAGATGGTACAGTCTGTTATAATACCAATATCAATCTTGTGCCAGCCTGATGTCACTGCTCCTGAAGAGGTTCTCATCCTGAAGTTGTTGTAATAATCAGCAGCAGCGATGAGGTGTCTGACCCTGGTGGGGATGTGATGTTTTGTCAGAGTGAGATGCACAAGCTTGTGTGGTATTGAGCCATATGCATTTGCCAAATCTAGCCACAGCACTGACATATTGCCCTGTTCTCCACACCTGCGTCACCACCTGTGTGTTCAAGCATCCAGGCATACCTGCCATTCCCTCATTTTGAACTGATGTATCGATAAACCTATTCTTTGAAAGAAAGGTGACCAGCCTGTTGGAGACAGCACTGAAGAAGATCCTGGCTTTCACACACAACAGGGAGATGATGCGGAACTGGTCTATCTTCTTGGAGTTCTCCTCCTTTGGAATCCAGACCCCTTCAGCAACTCTCCACTGTTCAGGAATCCTGCAGGAGTTTTGGACAGTTCTTGTACACTTTGTATGAAGTGCTGCTTGGTCCTGGAGCAGAGCTTGCTCGCGCTTTCCCGACTACCTCTCGAACCTCCTTCAGCTGCAGTTCTGCCATGTTGAACTGCACACATGGTCCTGTAGGATCTACAGTCCCTGACAAAAGTCGTGTCACTTATCTATTTTGAAGAAACACCTGCTATTAACCTGATTTTTAATTCATCAATTGGTGTTAGAAATAGCTCATATGAAAAGCTAAAACCCTCCCAAATGACGTTTAATGCACTGAAATAAATTAGATTCACTGAAAAAAAGATTTATCATTTAATCAAGACAGACAGGTCAAATTTTGGCAAGACAAAAGTTTTGTCGCCTATACAGAAATTGAACAAATTTACTGCAAATACAAAAATATGTCAGCAAATTAAGTAGTAGTGCTGTGAGATCCAAATTGAATATCTTGTATGACTTCCATGAGCTTGAAGGACTGCATCCATGCGGTTTAGCAAGGACTCATACAATTTATTGATGAAGTCATCAGGAATAGCAAAGAAAGCAGTCTTGCATGCCTCCCAGAGTTCATCAATATTCTTTGGTTTCGTCTTCCATGCTTCCTCTTTCATCCTACCCCACATATGCTCAATGATGTTCATGTCTGGTGACTGGGCTGGCCAATCCTGGAGCATCTTGATCTTCTTCGAGAAACTTTGATGTGGAGATGGAAGAATGCGATGGAGCACCATCCTGCTGCATAATTTGGCCTCTTATGGTTGGGAATATAAGAGGTATAAGATTTCTTGGTATTTTAGACTATTGAAG
The DNA here is from genome assembly GCA_023029165.1 of Gobiocypris rarus. Lineage (NCBI taxonomy): Eukaryota > Metazoa > Chordata > Actinopteri > Cypriniformes > Gobionidae > Gobiocypris > Gobiocypris rarus. The sequence goes on from CM040911.1 coordinate 19,165,848, forward strand.
TTGCCTTCCACCCTGCAGTTCTCTACTTTACCCCCATACTGGATGTAACCCCAGATCATGATTTCTCCCCCACCAAACTTCACTGTTTTCTGGGTGAATCTCGGATCCATGCGGGCTCCTGTCGTTCTCCTGCAATAATTACGCAACTGTGGTGTAATTCAACAGAAGATTCATCTGAAAAATCCACCTTCTGCCACTCTTCCAGTGTCCATCCTTTTAGCAGGCTGTGGTCTTTGGCAAATGCCACACAGTCTTTCAATTGTCTTTTGTTTAGTGCTGGTTTCTGGGCACTGATTCGACCATGGAGGCCATTTCGAGACAGAATCTGACAAACTGTTCTGGTTGACACAGGGACTTCAGGTGACCAGGTCTCGTGGAGCTCTGCTGCAGTGGAAAATGGGCTGGCCTTGGATTTTCGAGCCAACAAACGGTCCTCTCGAGCAGTTGTCTTGCGGGGTCTGCCTGACCTGGGTTTGTCATAAACGTCTCCAGTCTCTTCAAATCTTTTTTTTATCCTCTGTACTTGACACTGAGACACTTTGAAGGTGTCTGCCACATCAGCAGTGGATCTGGTCTTCAGCCTCTTGATAATCAAAACTTTAGTCTCAGGGTGAATCTTAGGCATGTTTGCAGAGGTCTAGTTGCAGTTGATGTGAAGGTCTAGTGTACTGGGGTTCTTTTTATACACACCTGAGACATAATTGATCCATTATTAGTCACAGATGAAGCTCATATGACAAGGCGACAACACTTATTTCTTTGCAAAAATTGACTCAATGGGCTTTACCAAGCTGTGAATATTAGAATATTTTTGACAGTTTCATTTTGCACTGAAACATTATTACAAAAGCTGTTGAGATTAAAATGAGCCATTTCATGTAAAAAAATCTTGATAAGAAATATATTTCAGCGGCACTTCAGTTCAATTTGTACACAAGCGACAAGACTTTTGTCAGGGACTGTATTTAAGTGCTGCACTCCCCCAACTCCTGTTCTCTCGCTGGGTCGCTGTATGTTTCCTTCAGGTGGTGATCAATCTCCTCATTAGAGCAGACCAGCTGGCCGCTACGCTTCTGTCCTAGCAGCTCCTTAGTGAACTTAAAGGGGTTGGTAATGAATGCAGCTCGCTTTCAGGCTCTTTCGTTTTTACATAATTGACATTGAGTGTTTAATATCCTTATAAATACCATAAACAACACATTCATATATGTCACCTCTGGGAAAAATTTGGGATTAAATGGGTTAAGGACACAAAAGTGGATACAGGAAATCAGATGTAAAGCTTCAGCAGGAATAATGGGTACATTTTGGGAGCTTAACACTCACGTGTGCCTAAGTGTGCAGTAAACATTTTGTCAAATATCCAAATGACAGTTTTATATATTATATTTCCTGTCTCTGATTGCGTTCCCCTCCGTTGGGCATAGTTCTCAGTCTAATATAACATTTTCGCTCTGTCTCTATTGCATGTATAAACTTTTATGTTTTTAAAGCGTTTGTTTTTGGGTCAACAGCTTATAACTACTTCTGAGTTTTTGTGTTTTTGTGTTGTGTTTTTGTAAAAGCAGTTTTATTACAAAAACCATGGTTAATTTTCATGAGGGCAAACGCTCTAAACTGCTAAATGTTACTCGTGATATTACTACGTTATGAATTTCTGTAATTGCTTTGAAACAATGAAACATTAAGACCGAAAGAAACCCTGTTAACTCACTTCAACATTCGGACAGGTTAACAGCTCAGCTCAGAGATTCTGATTTTAGTCCAAATAACTTTACTATGGCATGCACATAAAACATGATCAATTTCTATTATCCAAATCAGTTAAATGAGTGTTAGGCTGCATCAGGGCCGGTCCAAGCTCTTATGGGGACCTAGGCAGAATTTTATTTGGGGCCCTTGGTATAATATTGACTATTGTCAATTCTTGATCATTCGCACACCCAGTTTCAATGTTAGTAGTTGTAGCTGTGTTGCTTACATCATGTCTGGCTGGCATGTTTTTACTTTTATATGGTTTTTAATTGTAACAGTAGCAAACACACTCGAGTGCTCAGGTGTTAATATTCAAAGCTTTACAGTACTACAGTTCAGACTGGGATATGAACTTTTTTAAAGTAGTCTCTTATGCTGAATATGCTCACTTTTCCCCAGGATTATTTGATGAAAACAAGGTTCAAAAGAACAGAATTTATCTGAAAAAATACTAAAAAAATATAGGCCTACACAACTGTTTTCAACACTGATGATCATAAATGTTTGTTGAGACAAACATTCATATGAGAATGAAGACTTGAGTAATGATGATAAATTCAGCTTTGATCACAGGACTAAATGACACTTTACTATATATTCACATAGAAAACAGCTGTTTTACTCTGGAGTAATATTTCACAATATTACTGTTTTACTGTATTTTTGATTAAATAAATGCAGCCTTGGTGAGCAGAAGAGGCTTCTCTTAAAAACAAAAAATGTTGATTTCTTTCAAACATTAAACAGAGCTTTTATTTTGGTGGAAATATAATTGTATTGCTGTGCTTGTAATCCGTCCAAAACATGCAGCACGTGAGATAAGATATTCACACTAAACCATAGCGCATTCTCAAATCCATCCTCCATTCATAATAAAGGCTACCGGGCAACTGACGAGTACGTTTTAGCACCAATTATTCTGGCACTTTGACTTTGAACCCTGGCTAACATGGGGCGCGAGCTCGTGCAGTGCTGTCAGAATCAATCCGTGCATATATTAGAAAACGTAACATTTTGCAGTTTATATAGTAATTGTTTAAGGCCATTTTGCGCTTTAAATAATCAAACAATAACATATGCAGCAAGAAGTTCAATTCAAATATATTTGTATAGCGCTTTTCACAATACACATTGTTTCAAAGCAGCTTTACTTTTAAGTCATTTTCCTAGTGGCAAAGGACTTCACTTATGAACCGGGAACACTTCCCATTACACCTGATGTACTCGTTACATCATAAGAAGAAATGCTTCTATGCTAATGTTAGTCTCTCTGTTTATCCCGAGGTTTACTGCAGTCAGCCGGATCCGGCCGTATCCAGACTATAAGGTGGACCTGCGCCTGGACATTTCCAACGCATCCCTGAAGTGTCTGCAGAGAATCCTCATTAAACCCGTCTCCGGTGTGACAACTCCAATCTTTCGAATAATCTTACGAATATCTATTGATCTAATATGACTTCTGACCTGTAGGGTTGCCAGAATTATAATCATGTTTGTTCGTCGGCCAGAGGAGAACTGGCACCCCGACTGAGCCTGGTTTCTCCCAAGTTTTTTCTCCATTCTGGCCCTGAAGGAGTTTTGGTTCCTTGTCGCCTTTGGCTTTTGGCTCGCTCAGTTGGGGACACTAAATGTTCCACTATATTACTGATCTGCCCGCATTGACACTATATGATAATGGAAATTAGCTAACATCACCGTTTTCTCCAGAGCCGAATCATGTCGCATTATTTTAACACTGTGAAGCTGCTTTGAAACAATCGGCAGTCGGGATGTCAGTTCTTCTCTGGCCGACGAACAAACAGTGTATGATTATGATTCTATGAGTCAATATAAATAAAGGTGACTTGCACATGGTTTGTCTTGAAGCATATTCTGTTAAAATACCACATGATAGACTAACATAACACAAACTTGATTTTCACCACAGGGGTCTCTAAACACTCAACGAATGAATCTCGTTAACTTAATTGATTTACCACCTGAAATTAATTTTACCGCCCTCAAGATGTTTCTATTGGCTGAGGATAAAGTGTGCTGATAACGAAAAGTGTTTAAATATCGCTGCCATCATCAGTGCAGATGATTGAGAGAAGCTGTTGAGCAGTAAACAGCAGTAGATCTTAACAGAAGTTCTGTGAGGTTTCTGAGAGAGACTATTGCTCGTCGTTTGGTGTTGGATGATCGCTCTCAATGGCTGTGAGGGAGATTTGTGTTTGGCAAGGGTTTATTTTAGCTCTCTTCATTTTTGCTGTTGCTGGACAGACATCAGGACCGTGAGTATCATTAAATGTTTGAAGTGAACAGAAACCTCCTGCTGGTTGTTCTAGGCTGATGCAGTTACTAACACTTCTGGTTTCCAGTAGGCGCTTTGTGTAACAAGCTTTTCCACTGTTCATGTTTAACCGTTACAATGCTGAAGAAAAATCAAGCTCTAGTACAAAAAGCTGTTTTGTCATAATTGTATAGTTTCTAATCATAAATGTAAACTTGGGAATGGTATATGAGCCATTGTAATCCCCTGCAGCTGAATACAGGTTACTAAGTGTTTTCCAGTAGATGCCAGGAGTCTCCCACTAAACCATGTGCACACTCATGTCACTATGAATCTGTCTAGAGCAGGGATTTTCAAACTGGGCTCCGGAGACCCCAGGGTCCTCAGAAGGTTTTAAGGGATCCCAGAATTTCAGGAACGAAGAGGAAGCACAAGTGGATAGAGTCTACTGAACATTCAAACAGTTTAATTTTTAAATGTTTCTCCTTTCTTGCCATAATCATATTTTCCAGAATTGTCTATGTTTGCTTTGTATCTTTCTAGTCAGTTTCTCTCTATAGTCCCTTTTATCTTGCTCACTGGGGTTGTAAAGCAGTTTTCTTAACGCAGTAAAAGCTGCATACATTTAGTTTGAATGTTTCTTATGCAAATGTTTACTTGAACCTGTTCTTCAGGTTTATACATCCTATATTAAGTATAGGCAATTTAAGTTTTGGAGACTATGCTGTTTGTAATGTTACACTTAGCCTACTATTTATTAAGTGAGGACATTTACACCAAGGTTGGACATTAGTTTCTTGTACTAAAAGTGTTTTCCCGCAGGTTATTCATGGTGACATTCCCTGCAGTGATTGAGTCTGGATCTGATGCCAAATTATGCATAACTCTTCTGAAACCCCAAGAGAGTCTCACGATGACTGTTTCTCTGCTTGATGAGAAAAACAGGACGACTCAAATTGTTCAGCAGGTTTCTTCTATGCCATTTCACCGCTGCTTCAATTTCCAGGTTTGTTATCATGAGACATGTGGCTTTTTCTTGTCTGGTTTGTTGTCTGTTAACTGAGTTTCTCTACAGGCTCCTCGAGTAGATGGAGACTCTGTGCAGAAGCTGAAGGTGGACGTTAAAGGGAGGGTCTTCAGAGCGACTGAAGAGAGGAAAGTCCTGTTCAGACCTTACCTGCCTTTGACCTTCATCCAAACAGACAAACCCATCTACAATCCAGGACAAACAGGTGAGCTGTGAATGACCCTTGGTTGAGTATTAGAGCTGTAGACCGTCTGTCACGAGTTCTGGTTGTCTTCAAGTGCATGATGCAATTAATTTGAGTCTATTGCTGTTTTTGCAGTGAATTTCAGAGTCGTCACCATGGATCCCAAATTTGTGCCTTTTGATCAGATGGTAAGGCCTGACCATAAACTCTTAATGTAAGTTACTTTTCCATGCACAGACTCTAGTCAGTTGTGCTTGTTCTGCTAATGTTTTTGCATCAATGTTTGTGCTTTTAAATGTCTAATATTCTTATCTTTGTCTTTCAGTACAATCTGGTGGTGGTGGAGGTGAGGATTTGCTCCAGTGCAAGTCTTTGAATGGTGCTGATGAAGCTGTTTGTTTGTAGTTTTCCCTCTGATCTGTTAATTTTTTTAATAGGACAATCAGAATAACCGGATTGGTCAGTGGACAAATGTTTCCTCGACGGGGTGGATCTTGCAGCTTTCTCACGAGTTGATCCCAGAGGCTCAGGCGGGATGTACACACTAAAGGCTTTTATTGGTGAACGAATGATCGCCCATCTTTTTGAGGTGAAAAAATATGGTAAGTGGTGTGTGCAGCAGTTCAACAACAGATCTGAGGCCTTAATCTAAAGTCTCGTTTCTGGTTTAGTTTTGCCCAAATTTGCCGTGACCGTAAACACCCCACAGACGTACAGCGTTGGTGCTGTGGGACTGAAAGTTGAGGCTTGTGCCAAGTGAGTGAGGCTTCTATTCTCTTGTCTTGTGGTTGGTCAGTTGTTGATTTCATTCCTTGTGATGTTTCCCAGATACACATATGGCCAACCTGTACCTGGTCAAGCACTGGTGGAAGTGTGCCGTGAGCCATTTCCATATGTTGTGGTTCCTGATTTGACCCGTCGGTGCCTGAATAAAACCGTAAAGGTGTGACTCCTGCTTTACCGCTGAGGGTTTGTCTTCTGCTTGTGCTTGACTTAAATATGAATCTCTTCTCTCCTGCTACCAGATGAATGCCACAGGCTGTGCCTCTCTTACTGTCGATACATCAGCGTTTTTCAACACCAAGTTTGAAAACAACATGCAAGATACTTTTCTTGTAACTGTGAATGTCACTGAGGAGGGAACAGGTGAGCAATTGGCTGAGCTGAACCCAAACGCACATGCTTAAAATGGATGGTCACTTTTTTTTTTCTTCCCCGGTCCAGATGTAGTGATGTCTCAATCTACAACCGTGTCGATTACATTTGAAGTCGGAAAGGTCACGTTTGTGGACCTCCCAGATTATTTTGAACCTGGATCCATGATTAATGGAAAGGCAAGTAAAAGTGTACCTTTGGTGACAGAAGCCTTTACATTGGTTCTTTCCTAACCTTGGTCCTTCCAACAGATATCCGTGTCTCGTTTTGATGATACTCCAATTGCAAACAAAGCGGTATATCTCCTGGATGGTAACAGCTGGCCAAACAAACTGCTGCTGAATCTGACCACAAACCAGAACGGACTAGCTACGTTCTCCCTCAACACTGCTGATCTTCCTAAAGCTGATCTCAATCTGGTGGTACGATTTGCTCTTTATATTTTGTGACATGATTTCTCTATTGCAAGAAACTGATTCCCATTTGTTCCCCAGGCAAGTGCGACTCCAGAGGTTGTTTATAGTTACAAATCACCATACTTCACTACAGATACAAGGGTTGTTCAACTTCTCCGACCCTTCTCCTGACAGCCCATCATTTAGTGAACTGACTGTAGCGAAGCTCGAGCAGCCACTCAAATGTGGTGCTGCGTTCAAGTGACCGTGAAGTATTCTTTTGTTGGTGAGACTGGGGACTACAGCGCTGATATCATCTATATGGTGAGTGGCCATCTAATTTGTGTGCTGGTCTTTGTTCAGCACCTTGTATCCACCTGTTTGTCTTCTGTCAGGTCTTGTCCAGAGGCGTGATTGTCCTCCATGGATCTCAGGCGGTCAGGCGAGGGCTTCTAATACCGCCACGAGCGGCTCAGTGTCCTTCCAACTGTCTGTCAGTGTCACTATGGCTCCAGCAGTGCAGATTCTGGTCTACTGTGTTCTGCCCAGTGGGAATGTAGTTGCTGCTAGTGTGTCTTTTGAGACTGAAATGTGTTTCCAAAACCAGGTATGATGTGAGCTGGCATCTTTTGGCTTCAAGTGGGGAACGATGTGCCCTACAGCATGTTGACTCTTGTTCCAGGTGTCTCTACGGTTCTCTCCTGCTACAGCCGTTCCTGCTGAGGGAAATGTTCTGACTGTCTCTGCTCAAGCAGGATCTCTGTGTGGCATCAGTGCTGTAGATCAGAGTGTCCGGATCATGGAGCCAGGAAGACGCCTGAGTGCTGAAATGGTATCTTGTGTATTTTTTATTTATTTTTTTTTTAAATGAGGTTTTAATTAAGCTCTCTTTCTCAGGTGTTCAACTTGCTCCCGACACGAACACTATCAGATTATCCATATGAAGTTGAGGATGAACAGGAGTGTCTGAATGTTCGACCCCGTCGAGCTGTTCTTGCAGACCAAGCCTATGAAACTTTCAAGGTAGAAAACATTAATTATCCTGATACTAAAAGCTACATTTACATTTATTTTTATATTTTTGTGACAGAGCATGGGGATGAAGGTTGCAACCAATTTGCCTATCAGTGTACCTCAGTGTCTGGTGTACAGAGGCCTGAATTATTATCGCAACTTCCGTAATGGTAGGTTCGTTAGTTTCCTCCTTGCTTTAGAAATTACCAGATACTTGGATTCCTTCCTTCTGTGCCTTATAGTTGGTAGATATTGACCTGAAACTGCAAACCATTGGAAAACTGTCTACAAAAATATTTGGATCTAAAGCTATGTATTTGAACTGCATTCAAATTTTCCATCTGTTTTTGGATTACAAAGGTACAAACTGCAGTTAAAGTACCATTTGACTAATTTATGAGCATTACTGATGAACACCTGTTAACGACAAGCAGAATCAATTATTTTTAACCGGTTTAAGGCCATTACGTTGGAGACCGTTCTCGCTCCTAGGGCTGAGAACAATGACGTCTTGTTCTCGCAGCCCTGGTTTGGGAGTTCTCTGCAGCTTGTTCTCGACACATCGTCTGAGAACTTTGTATTGTTGGTGTCTGAGCTATTGTGATCAGTCAAATTGAAAATGGGCAGGGTTAATGCAGAGATGTTTGGCACCTGCTTTTCTCATGAAGTATGGTATGTACTGGCCAGAATGAACTTTGTTCTTGTTATTGCCACCTCGAAAATGAACACACTTTTTGGGGGTTCTTGCAGAGTATGTACCAAGCTTAAGATGTTGCTGATTTGAGTTTCACTTTCACTTCCACCAATTCATCAAGATGGAGATCAGAGGTTGCTTTAGTTGACCCTTGACTTCACAGTAGTTTCTCTGGCTACTGTAACTGTTGATCAAGCACATTTGTCGAGGGAGTAGGGATGAACTAAACCATACACAGATCTCCATGGTAACATCAAGGGAAAAATCTAAACCTCTTGTCATGCATCTAAAGTTATAAATCAGTTTGAATTTCTCAAGTGAAGCTGGAAAAACTGTTTGGAGGAGTTTAAATCCCTCAAGACACTACAGACTTAGAGGCAACGTAACAACTGAGTTGGTTTTAATTTATCGTGGACATTTGCTGTGTACTTTTACATAAAACATGCCTATTTTATGACTGGCAAATATGAATAGCATTGTTTATTGGCTTGTTAAACATGTAATCCAAATGGATGGGAAATGAAATGCACTTCAAGTGTGTAACTGAAGTTTGAATTGTGTATGTTGGGCTCTATTTTACACGGCAAATTAAAAATATTAGTAACAGTCCGTTTAAGGGTAACTGGCCAAAACATGTATGAATTAGTTATGAATCCTATGTATATTTTGTAGACACTCACTACGACAGTCTGGAGTAAATGGGTGTAAAATCACTTGGCTCTTTCAGTGTATTTTCGTGGCGCTCCTGAAGCAATGGCACTGGCTGATAATGCTCCAGTACCAGAAAGTGTTGGTGGTGAGGCTTCCTCTTTTGATGTGACTGTCAGGGCTTACTTTCCAGAAACTTGGATTTGGCAGCTTGCTCAAGTGGGGTTCGTAAAGTCCCTTTATCGAAATCTACTTACCCACATTTTCCACTTCTGTCCCACTCACTTCTATTTTCTGGTGTCCTTTCTTCAGAGCCACTGGATCCACACGTGTTCCCCTCACAGTTCCTGACACCATCACCACATGGGAGACCGAGGCGTTTTGCCTGTCCTCCAAAGGTTTCGGTCTGGCTCCTCCTGCTCTGCTGACGGTCTTCCAGCCCTTCTTCCTGGAGCTCTCTCTGCCGTACTCCATCGTCCGTGGCGAGTCTTTTGATCTGAAGGCCACTGTCTTCAGCTATCTGTCCAAGTGCATCATGGTCTGTCACGGTTTAATTACCTTTTATATAATGGATCTGTATAGAGAAGGTCCCATCTTTGCTCCATGTGCTGTTTCATTGGCAGGTTAAAGTGACTCAGCTCCATCCACAAACTTCACTCTTAAAACATACCTGATCCGTACTCCTCCTGTCTTTGTGCCAATGGGAGAAAGACCTTCAAATGGGTTCTCTCAGCTTCTGTTCTCGGTCAGTGTTGTGCTGTCTGTTTCTAAATTTAAAGTGTGTGGTGTTGCTCACTTCCTGTCTGTCGCCACAGGAACTGTCAATGTGACTGTCAGTGCTTCAGCTGAGGCATCCCAGACTCGCTGTGGCACTGAAGCCGTGACTGTGCCCGGCGAGAGGGCGCATTGGCGTAGTCACTCAAGTCTACTTGTCCTGGTAAGTGTTAACCAGCCTGCTGGAGTTTAATCATGAAGCTCATTCTGCTTTACTGATGTGGTTTTATTGCTTTTATAGCCTGAAGGAGTTGAAAGGACAGACACCCAGAGTTGGTTACTTTGTCCAAAGGGTTTGTTTGCACTCAATGATTCCCCAATACAGTTCTCCCTGTACAGCCAAACACTCGCCTAGTGTTCAATGATCCTTTCTGTTCGGTCTACAGGAAACGTTCTTTCTGAAGATGTGACTCTGACATTTCCAACAAATGTTATTCAGGGATCAGCCAGATGCTCCGTTTCAGTCCTTGGTAAAGCACTTCATGGAGTAGAAAGTGATGCAATATGTTTGGCTGAATATCTTTGTTTCTGATGTGGGCTTTTTGCTTGTCCTCTTGTAGGGGACATAATGGGTCGTGCACTGAAGAATCTAGATGGGTTATTAGGAATGCCATCTGGCTGTGGAGAACAGAATATGATCATTCTTGCTCCCAATATTTACATCCTGCTGTACCTGAAGACCACAGGGCAACTCACCGCAGCCATTCGAGAGACCGCCACGGGCTACCTTCAAAGCGGTATGGATGTGCCGATACGATGTGTTTAACAAATCTTAATCTTAAATTTTCAGTCTTGCACTTCCCCTTGAAGCTGTCAGACTTGAAGCCCCCCGTATGTGGTTTTTAACCTGAACAGGATACCAAGGACAACTGAACTACAGGCACAGTGATGGTTCATACAGCACATTTGGCTACGATGCATCTAATACATGGTGAGTTTCATGCTGTTCTAGTTGTGTCCTCTGTCACCAGTGGTTTAGTTGGTTTTAAAACACTTCCTCCATGGACAGGTTGACCGCCTTTGTCATGAGGTGTTTTGGTTTAGCGACACAATTTGTCTTCATCGATCCGACTGTCCTTCAAAGTGCAAAGGACTGGCTAATAAGCCAGCAGGGTTCAAATGGCTGTTTTGTGCAACAGGGCACTTTGTACCACAACGATATGAAGGTACATGTTATCAAATGGACTAACCCATAGGCTCTGTCTCAGTCTCTTTTTTTTTTATGCATTTCCTTTTTTTTTTTTTTTAGGGTGGAGTTGGTGATGAAGTGACCATGACTGCCTACATCGTCACGTCTCTGCTTGAACTAGGCGTCCCTGTCACCGTAAAAACCCTTCCAGTAGTTGTATGAGCTCCTTGCTGCTCTGGCTTTTGTCTGATATCTGCTTTGCTTTCAGGATGCTGTCATTACCAATGCTCTGTCATGCTTGAGGCCTGTCGTTGGGGAACTGGGAAACACTTATGCCACGGCTCTGCTGGCCTACACCTTCAGTCTGGCTGGAGAGACCACCACTCGATCACAGCTTTTAACAGACTTGAACAAGGTTGCCATTTCTGAAGGTGAAATTCACCAGCCTCTGTTCATCTTAAGCGGTGTATGAAGTCTTAAGCATTGACTTGAACGTCAAGTTCTTAGTAAAAAATTAGGACTTTTGTAAAGGTAGGAGCTCCTCATAAAGAGGGTGATCAGGAAGATACTCATTTAAATAAAGAGGGCAATAGTGTGTGCAAAGCCTGTAGAAGGTTTAAGCTGAAAACATCACTTTCACTGTATGAAAACATCTCTACTATACAGTCTTGGTAACGAATGATCGTTTTGCCAAAACATGGTAGCATTAATCACATAAATTGGCTGAGCAATGATACATTTCAAAGTATTAAATGCTAAACAGACTGTGGCACTTTCCACTTAAGCAGCAAAAGCTTTATTTTTATTTAAGCACCAAATCAGCATAATTTATTTCTGACGGCTCATGTCAATGGCGTAAGCTCAAGTATCATTAGCCATTTGATCACCCATGACATTTGAACATTAAAAAAAATGCAGCCTATGAAAAGGAGTAATATTTCACGATTGTTCAAGCGTTTGACTTTCAGGGTGCGACCATACCCCAATGTCATGAATCAGTTCTTTAACATTAAAGTGTTACTCCTTGACTGGGTTTATATTTGAGGTTCTTTCTCCCGCCATCTTTTCAGGTGCTAAGCTCCATTGGTCTCAGACGACATCTGGTGATACCCTGGGGGTGGAGATCAGCGCTTATGTGCTACTAGCGGTTCTCACTGAAACGGCCTCTTCAGCTACTCTGGGCTATGCTAACCGCATTGTCAACTGGCTGGTGACCCAGCAGAATCCCTATGGAGGCTTCTCCTCCACCCAGGTGCCTCTGACTACAAAACATGAGCACAATCATTTGAGTAGTTTTTAATCTGGTGCTTGTTTTCAGGACACTGTGGTAGCTCTTCATGCCCTGTCAGTGTATGCTGCACAAGTCTTCAGCTTGGCTGGCTCCAGCACCGTTACTGTACAGTCCTCAGTGTTAGGAGGAGACTCTTATAGCTTCACCGTCAATCGGGACAACAGGCTGCTGTATCAGGAGAAGGCGCTGAAGAACGTTCCTGGCAAATATAGTGTTAAAGCCTCCGGATCCACTTGTGTGTCTGTGCAGGTCTGTATCTTCAGCTCCTCTTTTACAGTTTCTGTTGCGCATTGATCTTATGACGCTTTACTTGTACTATAGGTTGCTTGTTTCTACAACATCCCAACACCCATTAAAGATACAAAAACACTGAGCGTCAGTGCGACGGTGACTGGAGACTGTAGACCGCTTGGAGCCAATCTCATGTTGAACTTCACAGTGAAGTAAGAACGTCTTTGGCTTTGCTCTGAAACCAGTTCATGTCCCTGACAATGGGGAACTGCTTTCTTGATCCTGTTGACTACACTTTATTCATCTTCAGATACAATGGCGTAAAAGCATCTACTAACATGGTTCTAGTGGACGTTAAACTCCTGTCAGGCTTCACAGCTGATACATCACTGGTATGCAAGACTTGGAAACTCCTGGGATGCTTGAGGCTCTTTCAGATGTAATTCTGCTGTAAACATTGGTCTCTTCCTCCCTCAGCTTGGATCTCCGCCACAGTCGTTTGCTCCGCTAGTGGTGCGGGTTGATTCTGAAGAGGATCATGTCCTAGTGTATCTGAAAGAGGTGAGACTGGGTATAATCACTAGCTACCACCTTCTCAAGTGCTGTTTGTGCTGCTGTTCATCCTTTCTGTCTCACAGGTTCCCAAAGGTGTCCCTGTGAGTTACACTCTTCAGCTGAAACAGGTTCTTGCAGTGAAAAATATCAAGCCAGCAGTCATCAATGTTTATGACTACTATCAGACAAGTACACTTTCGTCATCCTAATCATGCTTTGCTCTGACTAAATTCACTGAACTTGATCCAGCTCACGTCATGTTCCTCTTTCAGGTGACTCGTTTGAGACCACCTACACATCTCCCTGCCGATGACTGCAATAGGACATGAGTCATGACTCAAAATAAATGATTTTATGCAAATCACTTGTTTGCCTTTTTGTTTAACATCTGACAAGTGGTGCAGGTCACAAAGACCAGTAACATACACTTGATGTTCAGTTTAGGAAACCATTTCAAGAGCAAAACAAAGTTGGAAGCAAATTCTTCAGGGGTGAGCAATGCCAAAGTGACTTTTCAAACTAACTGAATCAAAGAAACCAGAAATACAATCACACACCCTATCTAACCAAAACCAGGGGCACACTCAAACACTCGGTGCACAGTGTTTTGATACGGTTCCCGGTGGAACATGTTTCCTGGAAACGGTGTGCAACAGGTTTTAGATGTTTCTCTCATTTGGTGGGTGTCCAAATGTCAGCCCAATCAGCAGCAACGTGTGTATAAACCACATTATAGTATTAGAGACAGCTTGCACAATGGGTCCATAAATGCTATTGTATTGTGGAGTGACCTTTCATAATTTTCTATAGCGCAATGGTAAGCCTAATACTCCAAATAGAGAGATCATGATCATAGCCATCTCGGAGGAAGGAAGTGGATTATCCTTCACTTGAAATCTTGGTCTCTTCATCCTAAAATGCAAGGAAAAAGGTGGCTCACAATTAGGGCTCAGTTTCCACAAATCCCTTCACTTGATTGGGATGTTCTCTTTTATTCTGGACTGAAAGTGCAGTGACAGTTTTACAGTATTAAACACATATTTATACTTTGTATTGAGTGAGGTGGCCTCCTTGTCAATTCAGACTTACTACAAAAAACAGAACTGTCTAAAAGCTGAAATGTGACAAGGTGTACAGCAAACAAGCTAAAAAATCATAGAACTAAGTTTTTATACAGGAAAGAATATTCTAAATTCATTTTTGAATAGCTCATATTAAAGCACATTAAAGGGTTATCTATACATGCATTTTGAAATGATAGTACATGGTTTATTCTGTTGCCAGGCTGCAGATAAATGAAGACCGTCACATTTGTGACTGGTGGTATAACAAAGAATATGTCCCCTGTCATTCTATTATTCATATGAATTCATAGACTGCACTGAAATCTGTCTATCTATACTTCTGTCTGTCTATCTATATATCTGTCTGTCTATCTGTACTTCTCTCTGTATATCTATACTTCTGTCTGTCTATACTTTTGCCTGTCTATCTGTCTATACTTCTGCTTGTCTATCAATACTTCTGCCTGTCTCTCTATACTTCTGTCTCTATCTGTCTATCTATCTATATCTATCTATCTATCTATCTATCTATCTATCTATCTATCTATCTATCTATCTATCCTTACTTCTGCCTGCCTGTCTATCTATCTATACTTTTGTCTGTCTATATTTCTGTCTATCTATACTTTTGTCTGTCTATATTTCTGTCTATCTATCTATACTTTTGTCTGTCTATATTTCTGTCTATCTATCTATACTTTTGTCTGTCTATATTTCTGTCTATCTATCTATACTTCTGTCTGTCTGTATGTCTATACTTCTGCCTGTCTGTCTGTCTGTCTATCTATACTTCTGTCTGTCTATCTATCTATACTTCTGCCTGCCTGTCTATCTATACTTCTGTCTGTCTGTCTGTCTGTCTATCTATCTATACTTTTGTCTGTCTATATTTCTGTCTATCTATACTTCTGTCTGTCTGTCTATCTATACTTCTGTCTGTCTGTCTGTCTATCTATCTATCTATCTATCTATCTATCTATCTATCTATCTATCTATCTATCTATCTATCTATCTATCTGTCTGTCTGTCTGTCTGTCTGTCTGTCTGTCTGTCTGTCTGTCTGTCTGTCTGTCTGTCTGTCTGTCTATCTATCTATCTATCTATCTATCTATCTATCTATCTATCTATACTTCTGTCTGTCTATCTATCTATCTATCTATCTATCTATCTATCTATCTATCTATACTTCTGTCTGTCTATCTATCTATCTATCTATCTATCTGTCTGTCTGTCTGTCTATCTATCTATCTATCTATCTATCTATCTATCTATCTATCTATCTATCTATCTATCTATCTATCTATCTGTCTATCTGTCTATCTATCTGTCTGTCTGTCTGTCTGTCTGTTTATCTATCTATGTATCTATCTATACTTCTGCCTGCCTGTCTATCTATCTATACTTCTGTCTGTCTGTCTGTCTATCTATCTATACCTTTGTCTATCTATATTTCTGTCTATCTATCTATACTTCTGTCTATCTATCTATCTATCTATCTATCTATCTATCCATCTATCCATCTATCCATCTATCCATCTATCCATCTATCTATCTATCTATCTATCTATCTATCTATCTATCTATCTATCTATCTATCTATACTTCTGTCTGTCTATCTTTCTGTCTATCTGTACTTCTCTCTGTATATCTTTACTTCTGTCTGTCTATACTTTTGCCTGTCTATCTGTCTATACTTCTGCTTGTCTATCTATACTTCTGCCTGTCTCTCTACTTCTGTCTCTATCTGTCTATCTATACTTCTGTCTATCTAACTATCTATCTATCTATACTTCTGCCTGCCTGTCTGTCTATCTATACTTCTGTCTGTCTATCTATCTATACTTCTGCCTGCCTGTCTATCTATACTTCTGCCTGCCTGTCTATCTATCTATACTTCTGTCTGTCTGTCTGTCTGTCTATCTATCTATACTTTTGTCTGTCTATATTTCTGTCTATCTATCTATACTTCTGTCTGTCTGTATGTCTATACTTCTGCCTGACTGTCTGTCTGTCTATCTATACTTCTGTCTGTCTATCTATCTATCTATCTATACTTCTGTCTGTCTATCTATCTATACGTCTGTCTGTCTATCTATCTATACGTCTGTCTATCTATCCATACGTCTGTCTGTCTATATATACGTCTGTCTATCTATACTTCTTTCTGTCTCTTTCGCTGTCTGTCTGTCTGTCTATACTTGTCTATTCTTGTCTTTCTGCCTCTCTGTCTATCTATCTTCTGTTTGTCTATCTATACGTCTGTCTGTCTGTCTACCTATACTTCTTTGTGTCTCTTTTTCTATCTATCTATCTATCTATCTATCTATCTATCTATCTATCTATCTATCTATCTATCTATCTATCTATCTATCTATCTATCTATCTATCTATCTATCTATCTATCTATCTATCTATCTATACTTCTGACTGTCTGGCTATCTATACTTCTGTCTATCTATCTATCTATCTATCTATCTATCTATCTATCTATCTATCTATCTATCTATCTATCTATCTATCTATCTATCTATCTATCTATCTGTCTGTCTGTCTGTCTGTCTGTCTGTCTGTCTGTCTGTCCTTCTATCTGTCTATACTTCTGTCTGTCTATACTTCTGTCTGTCTGTCTGTCTATCTATACTTCTGTCTGTCTGTCTGTCTATATTTCTGTCTGTCTGTCTATACTTTTATCTGTCTTTACTTCTGTCTGTCTGTCTATACTTTCTTCTGTCTGTCTATCTATACTTTTTTCTGTCTATCTGGCTTTACTTCTGTCTGTCTGTCTGTCTGTCTATACCTCTGTATGTCTGTCTGTCTATACTTCTGTCTGTCTGTCTATTCTTCTGTCTGTCTATCTATCTATATTTCTGTCTGTCTGTCTGTCGGTCTAAACGTCTGTCTCTCTGTCTATCTATACTTCTGTCTGTCTGTCTGTCTGTCTCGGTCTAAACTTCTGTCTGTCTATCTATACTTTTTTCTGTCTATCTGTCTATACGTCTGTCTGTCTGTCTGTCTGTCAATGCTTCTGTCTGTCTGTCTATACTTCTGTCCGTCTATCTGTACTTCTGCCTGTCTGTCTATATATACGTCTCTCTGTCTGTCTATCTGTCTATACTTCTGCCTGTCTGTCTCTCGGTCTAAACTTCTGTCTGTCTATCTATACTTATTTCTGTCTATCTGTCTATACGTCTGTCTGTCTGTCTGTCTGTCAATGCTTCTGTCTGTCTGTCTATACTTCTGTCCGTCTATCTGTACTTCTGCCTGTCTGTCTATATATACGTCTCTCTGTCTGTCTATCTGTCTATACTTCTGCCTGTCTGTCTATCTATACTTCTGTCTGTCTATACTTGTCTCTCTGCATGTCTATACTTGTCTCTCTGTATGTCTATACTTGTCTGTCTGTCTATCTATATGTCTGTCTGTCTATACTTCTGTCTGTCTATCTGTCTGTCTTTACTTCTGTCTGTCAGTCTACTTAGACTTTTTGGAATCTCCAGCCTTTTTCTGAGGTGGCTGCTGACTTTCCTCTCTAAGGTTTCCACAGTCAAGATTGGCACTTCCTAGACGAGGAGTGACCACAGGATCCTGGGAAGAATGCCAAGCTTTGAACTTCCCTGGCAATCCAAAACGATCCACTGACTTCAGCCATCCATCCAGCTCAGTGCAGGTTGCCTGGATGGATGCTGCGTCCCTCATGGCGATGTCAAACACCTTGCCTAAGCTCCAAACAGGCATTTCTGTGATGGTCGGGATTGTTGTCCCTGTAACACTAAACCGGGACTTGTCATCTATCCTTCCTCTTTCCAGCACCATTGATCTAGACTTTGCTGTTTTAAAACGAATCCGTGCCCACTCCATTAGCTTTTCGATACCCTTTAGGATTCACCGGCAGCCTGGGACTGACTCTGTGATGACTTCATCTTGGGCCCCCTGCACTCTGGTTCAGCAGTTTTTATGAGCATGTTCATGGCCAGGGAGAACAGAATTACGGAGATGGTACAGTCTGTTATAATACATTTACATTTACATTTAGTCATTTAGCAGACGCTTTTATCCAAAGCGACTTACAAATGAGAGTAATAGAAGCAACCAACACTAGTCAAGGGCAACAATATGCAAGCGCTGTAACAAGTCTCACGAAACACAAAACACAGGACAGTTTTTTTTTTTTTTTTTTTAAATAACAAACAGTAACGAATAGAGTGATAAGTGCTATTCTTTATTGGTCAAGTGCTGCTGGAAAAGAAGTGTCTTGAGATGTTTTTGAAAATGGCTACAGACTCGGCTGCTCGAACTGAGACAGGCAGGTCATTCCACCAGGTGGGAACGGTCCAGGAAAAGGTCCTAGTGAGGAATTTCATGCCTCTTTGAGATGGCACCACTAGGCGTCGTTCACTTGCAGAGCATGCTTCTGGAGGGTGTGTAAGTCTGAGCAAGTGAGTTTAGGTATACTGGTGCAGAGCCTGCGGTTGCTTTGTGGCGAGCACCAGAGCCTTGAATTTGATTCGCGCAGCTATCGGCAGCCAGTGAAGACTGAAGAAGAGAGGTGTGACATGAGCTCTCTTGGCTCGTTGAAGACCACTCTCGCTGCGTTCTGGATCAGCTGCAAGGGTTTAACAGTGGATGCTGGAAGGCCCGCTAGAGAATTACAGTAGTCCAGTCTGGAGTACAAGAGCTTGGACCAGGAGTTGAGTGGCCTGCTCTGATAGGAAGGTCTAATCTTCCTAATGTTGTATAAGCGCAAATCTGCAGGACCGGGTTGTTGCAGTAATGTGGTCAGTGAATTTAAGCTGATCATCAATCACAACTCAAGGTTCCTGGCAGTCCCGGACGGAGTTATGGTTGATGAACCGAGCTGAATGGAGAGAGTATGTCGAAGTGCTGGGTTGGCTGAGACCACAAGCAGTTCTGTCTTTGCCAGATTGAGTTGAAGGTGTTGTTCCTTCATCCAGGCAGAAATGTCTGTCAGGCAGGCAGCGATCGAACCCCAACTGTGGGATCATCTGGTTGAAATGAGAAGTAGAGTTGAGTGTCATCAGCATAGCAGTGATAGGAAAAGCCATGTTTCTTGATGACAGATCCTAGAGATGACATGTAGATGGAGAAGAGAAGTGGTCAAGCACTGAGCCCTGAGGAACTCCAGTAGCAATATGATGTGACTTAGACACTTCACCTCTCCATGACACCCTGAAGGACCTACCTGAGAGGTAAGACTTGAACCACTGGAGAGCAGTTCCTGAGATCCCCATCTTCATGAGTGTTGACAGGAGGATTTGGTGGTTAACTGTGTCAAAAGCAGCAGACAGATCCAGCAGGATAAGTACTGAGGATTTGGAAGCTGCTTTTGCCTGTCTCAGTGCTTCAGTAACCGAGAGCAGGGCAGTCTCAGTTGAGTGGCCGCTTTGAATCCAGATTGGTTGTTGTCAGGAGGTTGTTCTGTGCAAGAAACATAGAGAGTTGGTTGAACACTACTCTCTCAAGTGTCTTAGGCAGAAGGGACACCGGTCTGTAGTTTTCTAAAAGTGCTGGGTTCAGAGAGGGTTTCTTAAGCAGTGGGGTTACCCGAGCCTGCTTGAATGCTGTGGGAAAGTCCCGGTGTGAAGAGAGGTGTTGTGATGTGGGTGAGTGCAGGAGTAATTGTGAAGTAATGGCCTGAAGCAGGTGAGTGGGGATAGGATCAAGCGGACAAGTAGTGGGGTGTTTGGAAAGGATGAGTTTGGAGACTTCTGTTTCAGAGAGCAGAGAGAAAGAGGGTAGCGTGTGTGTGACGGTTGATGAGATGTGTATGTCAGTTTGTGGTGCGGAGAATTGGCTGCTAATGGAGGAGGTTTTGTTTGTGAAGAAAGATGCAAAGTCGTCAGCTGTAAGAGTTGATGACGGAGGAGGAGGGCAAAGAAGAGAGGAGAATGTTCTGAAAAGTGCACGAGAGTCAGAGCAGTTGTTGATTTTGTTGTGATAGTATGTAGTTTTTGCAGTGGAGACATGTGCAGAGAAGGAAAGAGACTGATACAAGGTAAGATCAGTAGAGTTCTTAGATTTGCGCCACTTTCTCTCTGCCACCCTGAGGCCAGAGCGATGTTGCGGAGAACATCAGACAGCCAGGGGCAGAGGGTGTGGTGCGGGCTGGTCTAGATGAAAGGGGGCAAAAGCTGTCTAAACAAGATGTTAGAGTGGAGCAAAGAGTGTCAGTAGCACTGTTAGTGTCCAGAGCTGAGAACTGAGCAGGTGGAGGAAGTGAGGATGAAACCATAGTGGATGAGCGAGAGAGAGAGAGAGGCGTAGATTACGCCGAAGGTGATCTGTGGATTAGTATGAGTTGTATCAGGAGTGAGTATGAGGTTAAGAGTGACGAGGAAGTGGTCGGAGGTGTGCAATGGAGTCACTAAAGTGTTGTTGTCTGTAGAGCAGTAGCGTGTGTAGATAAGGTCCAAATGATTACCTGATTTGTGAGTAGCCGTGGTAGATAGTCGCTTAAGGTTAAAGGAGGTGAGTAGAGAGGTGAAGTCTGCAGCCTGGGGTTTATCAAGGTGGATGTTGAAGTCACCAAGCAGCACCAGAGGAGTGCCATCTTCAGGAAAGTTGGAGTAACATATCCAACTCCTCCAGAAGTTGCCCAGTTGACCTGGGGGGCGATAAACAACTACAACATGGATTTTAGCAGGGTGAGTGATAGTGATTGAGTGTGATTCAAATGAGCTGTTGCCAGAGAGAGATGGTATGGGCTCAAATTTCCAATCCTTTGTGATGAGCAAACCAGTACCTCCACCTCTCCCAATTGGGACGAGGTGAGTGCGAAAGGAGAAATTAGTTGAGAGGGCCGGGAGTGGCGTGTCTTCTGGTTTGATCCAGGTCTCAGTTAGGGCCATGAGACTTAGATTAGAATGAGTGGAGATAGCTGAAATAAAGTCTGCTTTGTTTACAGCCGACTGGCAATTCCAGAGACCAATTGGAATGGACAGTAATGTGGTAGAGAAATCGGTACCTAAGCAGATTATTAGGATTACGGCATCGTGAATACACAGGCGTGGTTTACGGGTGGTAGTGGTAATAGTGGAGATTTGAAAGCACATAGTGAATATGGATTAAAGAATAAACAAACGAAAACAAGCAAAATACCAAAGTAAAGAAAGCTATACTCAAGTGCCTTGTCGGTGTCCTTGCTCGAGTGGAGTCGCGCAGAGTAAGTCGCTGGTCTTTACACTCTTCAGTCTTCACACTATGAGGGCTTCACCACGAGGGCTGCCGCTTCGCTGCCGCGAGTCCGCTCTATTTATACACACTCCTTATTGAATTCAGCTGGCTACGCCTCGTCGATACTGTTAACTCGCGCGAGGCCACGTGGTCAAACCGTGAACAAACGCTACTTCACAACACAACACACTACACTATGCAGACAAGCGTGCTAAATAACAGCTGAGTTACAAAAACAAGGAGAACAATGATACAGTACTCACACAGTCGTTGCCTTTCCTGTTGCTCGAATGCTTCTCTCTAACTACATGTAAACAATGCAATGCTTATATACAAGCGCTGGCTTAGGCCACGCCTGCGTCGATACTGTTAACTCGCGCGAGGCCACGTGGTCAAACCGTGAACAAACGCTACTTCACAACACAACACACTACACTATGCAGACAAGCGTACTAAATAACAGCTGAGTTACAAAAACAAGGAGAACAATGATACAGTACTCACACAGTCGTTGCCTTTCCTGTTGCTCGAATGCTTCTCTCTAACTACATGTAAACAATGCAATGCTTATATACCGCTGGCTTAGGCCACGCCTCGTCGATACTGTTAACTTGCGCGAGGCCACGTGGTCAAACCGTGAACAAACGCTACTTCACAACACAACACACTACACTATGCAGACAAGCGTGCTAAATAACAGCTGAGTTACAAAAACAAGGAGAACAATGATACAGTACTCACACAGTCGTTGCCTTTCCTGTTGCTCGAATGCTTCTCTCTAACTACATGTAAACAATGCAATGCTTATATACAACGCTGGCTTAGGCCACGCCTGCCTCGTCGATACTGTTAACTCGCGCGAGGCCACGTGGTCAAACCGTGAACAAACGCTACTTCACAACACAACACAATACACTATGCAGACAAGCGTGTACTAAATAACAGCTGAGTTACAAAAACAAGGAGAACAATGATACAGTACTCACACAGTCGTTGCCTTTCCTGTTGCTCGAATGCTTCTCTCTAACTACATGTAAACAATGCAATGCTTATATACAACGCTGGCTTAGGCCACGCCTCGTCGATACTGTTAACTTTCGCGAGGCCACGTGGTCAAACCGTGAACAAGCGCTACTTCACAACACAACACACTACACTATGCAGACAAGCGTACTAAATAACAGCTGAGTTACAAAAACAAGGAGAACAATGATACAGTACTCACACAGTCGTTGCCTTTCCTGTTGCTCGAATGCTTCTCTCTAACTACATGTAAACAATGCAATGCTTATATACAACGCTGGCTTAGGCCACGCCTCGTCGATACTGTTAACTCGCGCGAGGCCACGTGGTCAAACCGTGAACAAAGCGCTACTTCACAACACAACACACTACACTATGCAGACAAAGCGTGCTAAATAACAGCTGAGTTACAAAAACAAGGAGAACAATGATACAGTACTCACACAGTCGTTGCCTTTCCTGTTGCTCGAATGCTTCTCTCTAACTACATGTAAACAATGCAATGCTTATATACAACGCTGGCTTAGGCCACGCCTCGTCGATACTGTTAACTCGCGCGAGGCCACGTGGTCAAACCGTGAACAAACGCTACTTCACAACACAACACACTACACTATGCAGACAAACGTACTAAATAACAGCTGAGTTACAAAAACAAGGAGAACAATGATACAGTACTCACACAGTCGTTGCCTTTCCTGTATAATACCAATATCAATCTTGTGCCAGCCTGATGTCACTGCTCCTGAAGAGGTTCTCATCCTGAAGTTGTTGTAATAATCAGCAGCAGCGATGAGGTGTCTGACCCTGGTGGGGATGTGATGTTTTGTTAGAGTGAGATGCACAAGCTTGTGTGGTATTGAGCCATATGCATTTGCCAAATCTAGCCACAGCACTGACATATTGCCCCTGTTCTCCACACCTGCGTCACCACACCTGTGTGTTCAAGCATCCAGGCATACCTGCCATTCCCTCATTTTGAACTGATGTATCGATAAACCTATTCTTTGAAAGAAAGGTGACCAGCCTGTTGGAGACAGCACTGAAGAAGATCCTGGCTTTCACACACAACAGGGAGATGATGCGGAACTGGTCTATCTTCTTGGAGTTCTCCTCCTTTGGAATCCAGACCCCTTCAGCAACTCTCCACTGTTCAGGAATCCTGCAGGAGTTTTGGACAGTTCTTGTACACTTTGTATGAAGTGCTGCTTGGTCCTGGAGCAGAGCTTGCTCGCGCTTTCACGACTACCTCTCGAACCTCCTTCAGCTGCAGTTCTGCCATGTTGAACTGCACACATGGCCCTGTAGGATCTACAGTCCCTGACAAAAGTCGTGTCACTTATCTATTTTGAAGAAACACCTGCTATTAACCTGATTTTTAATTAATCAATTGGTGTTAGAAATAGCTCATATGAAAAGCTAAAACCCTCCCAAATGACGTTTAATGCACTGAAATAAATTAGATTCACTGAAAAAAGATTTATCATTTAATCAAGACAGACAGGTCAAATTTTGGCAAGACAAAAGTTTTGTCGCCTATACAGAAATTGAACAAATTTACTGCAAATACAAAAATATGTCAGCAAATTAAGTAGTAGTGCTGTGAGATCCAAATTTAATATCTTGTATGACTTCCATGAGCTTGAAGGACTGCATCCATGCGGTTTAGCAAGGACTCATACAATTTATTGATGAAGTCATCAGGAATAGCAAAGAAAGCAGTCTTGCATGCCTCCCAGAGTTCATCAATATTCTTTGGTTTCGTCTTCCATGCTTCCTCTTTCATCCTACCCCACATAT
The DNA here is from genome assembly GCA_023029165.1 of Gobiocypris rarus. Taxonomy (NCBI): domain Eukaryota; kingdom Metazoa; phylum Chordata; class Actinopteri; order Cypriniformes; family Gobionidae; genus Gobiocypris; species Gobiocypris rarus. The sequence continues at coordinate 19,190,050 of CM040911.1, forward strand.
GCTCAATGATGTTCATGTCTGGTGACTGGGCTGGCCAATCCTGGAGCATCTTGATCTTCTTCGCCTTGAGAAACTTTGATGTGGAAATGGAAGAATGCGATGGGGCACCATCCTGCTGCATAATTTGGCCTCTTATGGTTGGGAATATAAGAGGTATAAGATTTCTTGGTATTTTAGACTATTGAAGTTGCCTTCCACCCTGCAGTTCTCTCGCACACCCCCATACTGGATGTAACCCCAGATCATGATTTCTCCCCCACCAAACTTCACTGTTTTCTGGGTGAATCTCGGATCCATGCGGGCTCCAGTCGTTCTCCTGCAATAATTGCGGCAACTGTGGTGTAATTCAACAGAAGATTCATCTGAAAAATCCACCTTCTGCCACTCTTCCAGTGTCCATCCTTTTAGCAGGCTGTGGGCTTTGGCAAATGCCACAGGGTCTTTCAATTGTCTTTTGTTTAGTGCTGGTTTCTGGGCACTGATTCGACCATGGAGGCCATTTCGAGACAGAATCTGACAAACTGTTCTGGTTGACACAGGGACTTCAGGTGACCAGGTCTCGTGGAGCTCTGCTGCAGTGGAAAATGGGCTGGCCTTGGATTTTCGAGCCAACAAACGGTCCTCTCGAGCCGTTGTCTTGCGGGGTCTGCCTGACCTGGGTTTGTCATAAACGTCTCCAGTCTCTTCAAATCTTTTTTTTATCCTCTGTACTTGACACTGAGACACTTTGAAGGTCTCTGCCACATCAGCAGTGGATCTGGTCTTCAGCCTCTTGATAATCAAAACTTTAGTCTCAGGGTTAATCTTAGGCATGTTTGCAGAGGTCTAGTTGCAGTTGATGTGAAGGTCTAGTGTACTGGGGTTCTTTTTATACACACCTGAGACATAATTGATCCATTATTAGTCACAGATGAAGCTCATATGACAAGGACAACACTTATTTCTTTGCAAAAATTGACTCAATGGGCTTTACCAAGCTGTGAATATTAGAATATTTTTTGACAGTTTCATTTTGCACTGAAACATTATTACAAAAGCTGTTGAGATTAAAATGAGCCATTTCATGTAAAAAAATCTTGATAAGAAATATATTTCAGCGGCACTTCAGTTCAATTTGTACACAAGCGACAAGACTTTTGTCAGGGACTGTATTTAAGTGCTGCACTCCCCCAACTCCTGTTCTCTCGCTGGGTCGCTGTATGTTTCCTTCAGGTGGTGATAAATCTCCTCATTAGAGCAGACCAGCTGGCCGCTACGCTTCTGTCCTAGCAGCTCCTTAGTGAACTTAAAGGGGTTGGTAATGAATGCAGCTCGCTTTCAGGCTCTTTCGTTTTTACATAATTGACATTGAGTGTTTAATATCCTTATAAATACCATAAACAACACATTCATATATGTCACCTCTGGGAAAAATTTGGGATTAAATGGGTTAAGGACACAAAAGTGGATACAGGAAATCAGATGTAAAGCTTCAGCAGGAATAATGGGTACATTTTGGGAGCTTAACACTCACGTGTGCCTAAGTGTGCAGTAAACATTTTGTCAAATATCCAAATGACAGTTTTATATATTATATTTCCTGTCTCTGATTGCGTTCCCCTCCGTTGGGCATAGTTCTCAGTGTAATATAACATTTAGCTCTGTCTCTATTGCATGTATAAACTTTTATGTTTTTAAACGTTTGTTTTTTGGGTCAACAGCTTATAACTACTTCTGAGTTTTTGTGTTTTTGTGTTGTGTTTTTGTAAAAGCAGTTTTATTACAAAAACCATGGTTAATTTTCATGAGGGCAAACGCTCTAAACTGCTAAATGTTACTCGTGATATTCCTACGTTATGAATTTCTGTAATTGCTTTGAAACAATGAAACATTAAGACCGAAAGAAACCCTGTTAACTCACTTCAACATTCGGACAGGTTAACAGCTCAGCTCAAAGATTCTGCTTTTAGTCCAAATAACTTTACTATGGCATGCACATAAAACATTATCAATTTCTATTATCCAAATCAGTTAAATGAGTGTTAGGCTGCATCAGGGCCGGTCCAAGCTCTTATGGGGACCTAGGCAGCATTTTATTTGGGGGCCTCTCAGTATAATATTGACTATTGTCAATTCTTGATCATTCGCACACCCAGTTTCAATGTTAGTAGTCGTAGCTGTGTTGCTTACATCATGTCTGGCTGGCATGTTTTTACTTTTATATGGTTTTTAATTGTAACAGTAGCAAACACACTCGAGTGCTCAGGTGTTAATATTCAAAGCTTTACAGTACTACAGTTCAGACTGGGATATGAACTTTTTTAAAGTAGTCTCTTATGCTGAATATGCTCACTTTTCCCCAGGATTATTTGATGAAAACAAGGTTCAAAAGAACAGCATTTATCTGAAATAGAAAGCTTTTAGAATAGAAAGCTTTTAGAAAATACTAAAAACATTATAGGCCTACACAACTGTTTTCAACACTGATGATCATAAATGTTTGTTGAGACAAACATTCATATGAGAATGAAGACTTGAGTAATGATGATAAATTCAGCTTTGATCACAGGACTAAATGACACTTTACTATATATTCACATAGAAAACAGCTGTTTTACTCTGGAGTAATATTTCACAATATTACTGTTTTTACTGTATTTTTGATTAAATAAATGCAGCCTTGGTGAGCAGAAGAGGCTTCTCTTAAAAACAAAAAATGTTGATTTCTTTCAAACATTAAACAGAGCTTTTATTTTGGTGGAAATATAATAATGTATTGCTGTGCTTGTAATCCGTCCAAAACATGCAGCACGTGAGATAAGATATTCACACTAAACCATAGCGCATTCTCAAATCCATCCTCCATTCATAATAAAGGCTACCGGGCAACAGACGAGTAAGTTTTAGCACCAATTATTCTGGCACTTTGACTTTGAACCCTGGCTAACATGGGGCGCGAGCTCGTGCAGTGCTGTCAGAATCAATCCGTGCATATATTAGAAAACGTAACATTTTGCAGTTTATATAGTAATTGTTTAAGGCCATTTTGCGCTTTAAATAATCAAACAATAACATATGCAGCAAGAAGTTCAATTCAAATATATTTGTATAGCGCTTTTCACAATACACATTGTTTCAAAGCAGCTTTACTTTTAAGTCATTTTCCTAGTGGCAAAGGACTTCACTTATGAACCGGGAACACTTCCCATTACACCTGATGTACTCGTTACATCATAAGAAGAAATGCTTCTATGCTAATGTTAGTCTCTCTGTTTATCCCGAGGTTTACTGCAGTCAGCCGGATCCGGCCGTATCCAGACTATAAGGTGGACCTGCGCCTGGACATTTCCAACGCATCCCTGAAGTGTCTGCAGAGAATCCTCATTAAACCCGTCTCGGTGACAACTCCAATCTTTCGAATAATCTTACGAATATCTATTGATCTAATATGACTTCTGACCTGTAGGGTTGCCAGAATTATAATCATGTTTGTTCGTCGGCCAGAGGAGAACTGGCACCCCGACTGAGCCTGGTTTCTCCCAAGGTTTTTTTCTCCATTCTGGCCCTGAAGGAGTTTTGGTTCCTTGTCGCCTTTGGCTTTTGGCTCGCTCAGTTGGGGACACTAAATGTTCCACTATATTACTGATCTGCCCGCATTGACACTATATGATAATGGAAATTAGCTAACATCACCGTTTTCTCCAGAGCGAAACATGTCGCATTATTTTAACACTGTGAAGCTGCTTTGAAACAATCGGCAGTCGGGATGTCAGTTCTTCTCTGGCCGACGAACAAACAGTGTATGATTATGATTCTATGAGTCAATATAAATAAAGGTGACTTGCACATGGTTTGTCTTGAAGCATATTCTGTTAAAATACCACATGATAGACTAACATAACACAAACTTGATTTTCACCACAGGGGTCTCTAAACACTCAACGAATGAATCTCGTTAACTTAATTGATTCACCACCTGAAATTAATTTTACCGCCCTCAAGATGTTTCTATTGGCTGAGGATAAAGTGTGCTGATAACGAAAAGTGTTTAAATATCGCTGCCATCATCAGTGCAGATGATTGAGAGAAGCTGTTGAGCAGTAAACAGCAGTAGATCTTAACAGAAGTTCTGTGAGGTTTCTGAGAGAGACTATTGCTCGTCGTTTGGTGTTGGATGATCGCTCTCAATGGCTGTGAGGGAGATTTGTGTTTGGCAAGGGTTTATTTTAGCTCTCTTCATTTTTGCTGTTGCTGGACAGACATCAGGACCGTGAGTATCATTAAATGTTTGAAGTGAACAGAAACGTCCTGCTGGTTGTTCTAGGCTGATGCAGTTACTAACACTTCTGGTTTCCAGTAGGCGCTTTGTGTAACAAGCTTTTCCACTGTTCATGTTTAACCGTTACAATGCTGAAGAAAAAAATCAAGCTCTAGTACAAAAAGCTGTTTTGTCATAATTGTATAGTTTCTAATCATAAATGTAAACTTGGGAATGGTATATGAGCCATTGTAATCCCCTGCAGCTGAATACAGGTTACTAAGTATTTTCCAGTAGATGCCAGGAGTCTCCCACTAAACCATGTGCACACTCATGTCACTATGAATCTATCTAGAGCAGGGATTTTCAAACTGGGGTCCGTAGACCCCCAGGGGTCCTCCAGAAGGTTTTAAGGGATCCCAGAATTTCAGGGAACGAAGAGGAAGCACAAGTGGATAGAGTCTACTGAACATTCAAACAGTTTAATTTTTAAATGTTTCTCCTTTCTTGCCATAATCATATATTCCAGAATTGTCTGTTTGCTTTGTATCTTTCTAGTCAGTTTCTCTCTATAGTCCCCTTTATCTTGCTCACTGGGGTTGTAAAGCAGTTTTCTTAACGCAGTAAAAGCTGCATACATTTAGTTTGAATGTTTCTTATGCAAATGTTTACTTGAACCTGTTCTTCAGGTTTATACATCCTATATTAAGTACAGGCAATTTAAGTTTTGGAGACTATGCTGTTTGTAATATTACACTTAGCCTACTATTTATTAAGTGAGGACATTTACACCAAGGTTGGACATTAGTTTCTTGTACTAAAAGTGTTTTCCCGCAGGTTATTCATGGTGACATTCCTGCAGTGATTGAGTCTGGATCTGATGCCAAATTATGCATAACTCTTCTGAAACCCCAAGAGAGTCTCACGATGACTGTTTCTCTGCTTGATGAGAAAAACAGGACGACTCAAATTGTTCAGCAGGTTTCTTCTATGCCATTTCACCGCTGCTTCAATTTCCAGGTTTGTTATCATGAGACATGTGGCTTTTTCTTGTCTGGTTTGTTGTCTGTTAACTGAGTTTCTCTACAGGCTCCTCGAGTAGATGGAGACTCTGTGCAGAAGCTGAAGGTGGACGTTAAAGGGAGGGTCTTCAGAGCGACTGAAGAGAGGAAAGTCCTGTTCAGACCTTACCTGCCTTTGACCTTCATCCAAACAGACAAACCCATCTACAATCCAGGACAAACAGGTGAGCTGTGAATGACCCTTGGTTGAGTATTAGAGCTGTAGACCGTCTGTCACGAGTTCTGGTCGTCTTCAAGTGCATGACGCAATTAATTTGAGTCTATTGCTGTTTTTGCAGTGAATTTCAGAGTCGTCACCATGGATCCCAAATTTGTGCCTTTTGATCAGATGGTAAGGCCTGACCATAAACTCTTAATGTAGGTTACTTTTCCATGCACAGACTCTAGTCAGTTGTGCTTGTTCTGCTAATGTTTTTGCATCAATGTTTGTGCTTTTAAATGTCTAATATTCTTATCTTTGTCTTTCAGTACAATCTGGTGGTGGTGGAGGTGAGGATTTGCTCCAGTGCAAGTCTTTGAATGGTGCTGATGAAGCTGTTTGTTTGTAGTTTTTCCTCTGATCTGTTAATTGTTTTAATAGGACAATCAGAATAACCGGATTGGTCAGTGGACAAATGTTTCCTCGACGGGGTGGATCTTGCAGCTTTCTCACGAGTTGAACCCAGAGGCTCAGACGGGGATGTACACACTAAAGGCTTTTATTGGTGAACGAATGATCGCCCATCTTTTTGAGGTGAAGAAATATGGTAAGTGGTGTGTGCAGCAGTTCAACAACAGATCTGAGGCCTTAATCTAAAGTCTCGTTTCTGGTTTAGTTTTGCCCAAATTTGCCGTGACCGTAAACACCCCACAGACGTACAGCGTTGGTGCTGTGGGACTGAAAGTTGAGGCTTGTGCCAAGTGAGTGAGGCTTCTATTCTCTTGTCTTGTGGTTGGTCAGTTGTTGATTTCATTCCTTGTGATGTTTCCCAGATACACATATGGCCAACCTGTACCTGGTCAAGCACTGGTGGAAGTGTGCCGTGAGCCATTTCCATATGTTGTGGTTCCTGATTTGACCCGTCGGTGCCTGAATAAAACCGTAAAGGTGTGACTCCTGCTTTACCGCTGAGGGTTTGTCTTCTGCTTGTGCTTGACTTAAATATGAATCTCTTCTCTCCTGCTACCAGATGAATGCCACAGGCTGTGCCTCTCTTACTGTCGATACATCAGCGTTTTTCAACACCAAGTTTGAAAACAACATGCAAGATACTTTTCTTGTAACTGTGAATGTCACTGAGGAGGGAACAGGTGAGCAATTGGCTGAGCTGAACCAAACGCACATGCTTAAAATGGATGGTCACCTTTTTTTTTTCTTTCTTCCCCGGTCCAGATGTAGTGATGTCTCAATCTACAACCGTGTCGATTACATTTGAAGTCGGAAAGGTCACGTTTGTGGACCTCCCAGATTATTTTGAACCTGGATCCATGATTAATGGAAAGGCAAGTAAAAGTGTACCTTTGGTGACAGAAGCCTTTACATTGGTTCTTTCCTAACCTTGGTCCTTCCAACAGATATCCGTGTCTCGTTTCGATGATACTCCAATTGCAAACAAAGCGGTATATCTCCTGGATGGTAACAGCTGGCCAAACAAACTGCTGCTGAATCTGACCACAAACCAGAACGGACTAGCTACGTTCTCCCTCAACACTGCTGATCTTCCTAAAGCTGATCTCAATCTGGTGGTACGATTTGCTCTTTATATTTTGTGACATGATTTCTCTATTGCAAGAAACTGATTCCCATTTGTTCCCCAGGCAAGTGCGACTCCAGAGGTTGTTTATAGTTACAAATCACCATACTTCACTACAGATACAAGGGTTGTTCAACTTCTCCGACCCGCTTCTCCTGACAGCCCATCATTTAGTGAACTGACTGTAGCGAAGCTCGAGCAGCCACTCAAATGTGGTGCTGCGTTTCCAGTGACCGTGAAGTATTCTTTTGTTGGTGAGACTGGGGACTACAGCGCTGATATCATCTATATGGTGAGTGGCCATCTAATTTGTGTGCTGGTCTTTGTTCAGCACCTTGTATCCACCTGTTTGTCTTCTGTCAGGTCTTGTCCAGAGGCGTGATTGTCCTCCATGGATCTCAGACGGTCAGAGCGAGGGCTTCTAATACCGCCACGAGCGGCTCAGTGTCCTTCCAACTGTCTGTCAGTGTCACTATGGCTCCAGCAGTGCAGATTCTGGTCTACTGTGTTCTGCCCAGTGGGAATGTAGTTGCTGCTAGTGTGTCTTTTGAGACTGAAATGTGTTTCCAAAACCAGGTATGATGTGAGCTGGCATCTTTTGGCTTCAAGTAGAACGATGTGCCCTACAGCATGTTGATTCTTGTTCCAGGTGTCTCTACGGTTCTCTCCTGCTACAGCCGTTCCTGCTGAGGGAAATGTTCTGACTGTCTCTGCTCAAGCAGGATCTCTGTGTGGCATCAGTGCTGTAGATCAGAGTGTCCGGATCATGGAGCCAGGAAGACGCCTGAGTGCTGAAATGGTATCTTGTGTATTTTTTATTTATTTATTTTTTTAAATGAGGTTTTAATTAAGCTCTCTTTCTCAGGTGTTCAACTTGCTCCCGACACGAACACTATCAGATTATCCATATGAAGTTGAGGATGAACAGGAGTGTCTGAATGTTCGACCCCGTCGAGCTGTTCTTGCAGACCAAGCCTATGAAACTTTCAAGGTAGAAAACATCAATTATCCTGATACTAAAAGCTACATTTACATTTATTTTTATATTTTTGTGACAGAGCATGGGGATGAAGGTTGCAACCAATTTGCCTATCAGTGTACCTCAGTGTCTGGTGTACAGAGGCCTGAATTATTATCGGAACTTCCGTAATGGTAGGTTCGTTAGTTTCCTCCTTGCTTTAGAAATTACCAGATACTTGGATTCCTTCCTTCTGTGCCTTATAGTTGGTAGATATTGACCTGAAACTGCAAACCATTGGAAAACTGTCTACAAAAATATTTGGATCTAAAGCTATGTATTTGAACTGCATTCAAATTTTCCATCTGTTTTTGGATTACAAAGGTACAAACTGCAGTTAAAGTACCATTTGAGTAATTTATGAGCATTACTGATGAACACCTGTTAACGACAAGCAGAATCAGTGATTTTTAACAGGTTTAAGGCCATTACGTTGGAGACCGTTCTCGCTCCTAGGGCTGAGAACAATGACGTCTTGTTCTCGCAGCCCTGGTTTGGGAGTTATCTGCAGCTTGTTCTCGACACATCGTCTGAGAACTTTGTATTGTTGGTGTCTGAGCTATTGTGATCAGTCAAATTGAAAATGGGCAGGGTTAATGCAGAGATGTTTGGCACCTGCTTTTCTCATGAAGTATGGTATGTACTGGCCAGAATGAACTTTGTTCTTGTTATTGCCACCTCGAAAATGAACACACTTTTTGGGGGTTCTTGCAGAGTATGTACCAAGCTTAAGATGTTGCTGATTTGAGTTTCACTTCCACTTCCACCAATTCATCAAGATGGAGATCAGAGGTTGCTTTAGTTGACCCTTGACTTCACAGTAGTTTCTCTGGCTACTGTAACTGTTGATCAAGCACATTTGTCGAGGGAGTAGGGATGAACTAAACCATACACAGATCTCCATGGTAACATCAAGGGAAAAATCTAAACCTCTTGTCATGCATCTAAAGTTATAAATCAGTTTGAATTTCTCAGGTGAAGCTGGAAAAACTGTTTGGAGGAGTTTAAATCCTCAAGACAATACAGACTTAGAGGCAACGTAACAACTGAGTTGGTTTTAATTTATCGTTGACATTTGCTGTGTACTTTTACATAAAACATGCCTATTTTATGACTGGCAAATATGAATAGCATTGTTTATTGGCTTGTTAAACATGTAATCCAAATGGATGGGAAATGAAATGCACTTCAAGTGTGTAACTGAAGTTTGAATTGTGTATTTTGGGCTCTATTTTACACGGCAAATTAAAAAATATTAGTAACAGTCCGTTTAAGGGTAACTGGCCAAAACATATATGAATTAGTTATGAATCCTATGTATATTTTGTAGACACGCACTACGACAGTCTGGAGTAAATGGGTGTAAAATCACTTGGCTCTTTCAGTGTATTTTCGTAGCTCCTGAAGCAATGGCACTGGCTGATAATGCTCCAGTACCAGAAAGTGTTGGTGGTGAGGCTTCCTCTTTTGATGTGACTGTCAGGGCTTACTTTCCAGAAACTTGGATTTGGCAGCTTGCTCAAGTGGGGTTCGTAAAGTCCCTTTATCGAAATCTACTTACCCACATTTTCCACTTCTGTCCCACTCACTTCTATTTTCTGGTGTCCTTTCTTCAGAGCCACTGGATCCACACGTGTTCCCCTCACAGTTCCTGACACCATCACCACATGGGAGACCGAGGCGTTTTGCCTGTCCTCCAAAGGTTTCGGTCTGGCTCCTCCTGCTCTGCTGACGGTCTTCCAGCCCTTCTTCCTGGAGCTCTCTCTGCCGTACTCCATCGTCCGTGGCGAGTCTTTTGATCTGAAGGCCACTGTCTTCAGCTATCTGTCCAAGTGCATCATGGTCTGTCACGGTTTAATTACCTTTTATATAATGGATCTGTATAGAGAAGGTCCCATCTTTGCTCCATGTGCTGTTTCATTGGCAGGTTAAAGTGACTCCAGCTCCATCCACAAACTTCACTCTTAAAACATACCCTGATCCGTACTCCTCCTGTCTTTGTGCCAATGGGAGAAAGACCTTCAAATGGGTTCTCTCAGCTTCTGTTCTCGGTCAGTGTTGTGCTGTCTGTTTCTAAATTTAAAGTGTGTGGTGTTGCTCACTTCCTGTCTGTCGCCACAGGAACTGTCAATGTGACTGTCAGTGCTTCAGCTGAGGCATCCCAGACTCGCTGTGGCACTGAAGCCGTGACTGTGCCGACGAGAGGACGCATTGACGTAGTCACTCGAAGTCTACTTGTCCTGGTAAGTGTTAACCAGCCTGCTGGAGTTTAATCATGAAGCTCATTCTGCTTTACTGATGTGGTTTTATTGCTTTTTATAGCCTGAAGGAGTTGAAAGGACAGACACCCAGAGTTGGTTACTTTGTCCAAAGGGTTTGTTTGCACTCAATGATTCCCCAATACAGTTCTCCCTGTACAGCCAAACACTCGCCTAGTGTTCAATGATCCTTTCTGTTCGGCCTACAGGAAACGTTCTTTCTGAAGATGTGACTCTGACATTTCCAACAAATGTTATTCAGGGATCAGCCAGATGCTCCGTTTCAGTCCTTGGTAAAGCACTTCATGGAGTAGAAAGTGATGCAATATGTTTGGCTGAATATCTTTGTTTCTGATGTGGGCTTTTTTGCTTGTCCTCTTGTAGGGGACATAATGGGTCGTGCACTGAAGAATCTAGATGGGTTATTAGGAATGCCATCTGGCTGTGGAGAACAGAATATGATCATTCTTGCTCCCAATATTTACATCCTGCTGTACCTGAAGACCACAGGGCAACTCACCGCAGCCATTCGAGAGACCGCCACGGGCTACCTTCAAAGCGGTATGGATGTGCCGATACGATGTGTTTAACAAATCTTAATCTTAAATTTTCAGTCTTGCACTTCCTTGAAGCTGTCAGACTTGAAGCCCCTATGTGGTTTTTAACCTGAACAGGATACCAAGGACAACTGAACTACAGGCACAGTGATGGTTCATACAGCACATTTGGCTACGATGCATCTAATACATGGTGAGTTTCATGCTGTTCTAGTTGTGTCCTCTGTCACCAGTGGTTTAGTTGGTTTTAAAACACTTCCTCCATGGACAGGTTGACCGCCTTTGTCATGAGGTGTTTTGGTTTAGCGACACAATTTGTCTTCATCGATCCGACTGTCCTTCAAAGTGCAAAGGACTGGCTAATAAGCCAGCAGGGTTCAAATGGCTGTTTTGTGCAACAGGGCACTTTGTACCACAACGATATGAAGGTACATGTTATCAAATGGACTAACCCATAGGCTCGGTCTCAGTCTCTTTTTTTTTTTTATTTCCTTTTTTTTTTTTTTTAGGGTGGAGTTGGTGATGAAGTGACCATGACTGCCTACATCGTCACGTCTCTGCTTGAACTAGGCGTCCCTGTCACCGTAAAAACCCTTCCAGTAGTTGTATGAGCTCCTTGCTGCTCTGGCTTTTGTCTGATATCTGCTTTGCTTTCAGGATGCTGTCATTACCAATGCTCTGTCATGCTTGAGGCCTGTCGTTGGGGAACTGGGAAACACTTATGCCACGGCTCTGCTGGCCTACACCTTCAGTCTGGCTGGAGAGACCACCACTCGATCACAGCTTTTAACAGACTTGAACAAGGTTGCCATTTCTGAAGGTAAAATTCACCAGCCTCTGTTCATCCTAAGCGGTGTATGAAGTCTTAAGCATTGACTTGAACGTCAAGTTCTTAGTAAAAAATTAGGACTTTTGTAAAGGTAGGAGCTCCTCATAAAGAGGGTGATCAGGAAGATACTCATTTAAATAAAGAGGGCAATAGTGTGTGCAAAGCCTGTAGAAGGTTTAAGCTGAAAACATCACTTTCACTGTATGAAAACATCTCTACTATACAGTCTTGGTAACGAATGATCGTTTTGCCAAAACATGGTAGCATTAATCACATAAATTGGCTGAGCAATGATACATTTCAAAGTATTAAATGCTAAACGGACTGTGGCACTTTCCACTTAAGCAGCAAAAGCTTTATTTTTATTTAAGCACCAAATCAGCATAATTTATTTCTGACGGCTCATGTCAATGGCGTAAGCTCAAGTATCATTAGCCATTTGATCACACATGACATTTGAACATTCAAAAAAAATGCAGCCTATGAAAAGGAGTAATATTTCACGATTGTTCAAGCGTTTGACTTTCAGGGTGCGACCATACCCCAATGTCATGAATCAGTTCTTTAACATTGTAGTTTTACTCCTTGACTGGGTTTATATTTGAGGTTCTTTCTCCCGCCATCTTTTCAGGTGCTAAGCTCCATTGGTCTCAGACGACATCTGGTGATACCCTGGGGGTGGAGATCAGCGCTTATGTGCTACTAGCGGTTCTCACTGAACGGCCTCTTACGACGGCTACTCTGGGCTATGCTAACCGCATTGTCAACTGGCTGGTGACCCAGCAGAATCCCTATGGAGGCTTCTCCTCCACCCAGGTGCCTCTGACTACAAAACATGAGCACAATCATTTGAGTAGTTTTTAATCTGGTGCTTGTTTTCAGGACACTGTGGTAGCTCTTCATGCCCTGTCAGTGTATGCTGCACAAGTCTTCAGCTTGGCTGGCTCCAGCACCGTTACTGTACAGTCCTCAGTGGTAGGAGGAGACTCTTATAGCTTCACCGTCAATCGGGACAACAGGCTGCTGTATCAGGAGAAGGCGCTGAAGAAAGTTCCTGGCAAATATAGTGTTAAAGCCTCCGGATCCACTTGTGTGTCTGTGCAGGTCTGTATCTTCAGCTCCTCTTTTACAGTTTCTGTTGCACGCATTGATCTTATGATGCTTTACTTGTACTATAGGTTGCTTGTTTCTACAACATCCCAACACCCATTAAAGATACAAAAACACTGAGCATCAGTGCGACGGTGACTGGAGACTGTAGACCGCTTGGAGCCAATCTCATGTTGAACTTCACAGTGAAGTAAGAACGGCTTTGGCTTTGCTCTGAAACCAGTTCATGTCCCTGACAACGGGGAACTGCTTTCTTGATCCTGTTGACAACACTTTATTCATCTTCAGATACAATGGTGCAAAAGCATCTACTAACATGGTTCTAGTGGACGTTAAACTCCTGTCAGGCTTCACAGCTGATACAACACTGGTATGCAAGACTTGGAAACTCCTGCGATGCTTGAGGCTCTTTCAGATGTAATTGTGCTGTAAACATTGGTCTCTTCCTCCTCAGCTTGGATCTCCGCCAGTCGTTTGCTCCGCTAGTGGTGCGGGTTGATTCTGAAGAGGATCATGTCCTAGTGTATCTGAAAGAGGTGAGACTGGGTATAATCACTAGCTACCACCTTCTCAAGTGCTGTTTGTGCTGCTGTTCATCCTTTCTGTCTCACAGGTTCCCAAAGGTGTCCCCGTGAGTTACACTCTTCAGCTGAAACAGGTTCTTGCAGTGAAAAATATCAAGCCAGCAGTCATCAATGTTTATGACTACTATCAGACAAGTACACTTTCGTCATCCTAATCATGCTTTGCTCTGACTAAATTCACTGAACTTGATCCAGCTCACGTCATGTTCCTCTTTCAGGTGACTCGTTTGAGACCACCTACACATCTCCCTGCCGATGACTGCAATAGGACATGAGTCATGACTCAAAATAAATGATTTTATGCAAATCACTTGTTTGCCTTTTTGTTTAACATCTGACAAGTGGTGCAGGTCACAAAGACCAGTAACATACACTTGATGTTCAGTTTAGGAAACCATTTCAAGAGCAAAACAAAGTTGGAAGCAAATTCTTCAGGGGTGAGCAATGCCAAAGTGACTTTTCAAACTAACTGAATCAAAGAAAACAGAAATACAATCACACACCCTATCTAACCAAAACCAGGGGCACACTCAAACACTCGGTGCACAGTGTTTTGATACGGTTCCCGGTGGAACATGTTTCCTGGAAACGGTGTGCAACAGGTTTTAGATGTTTCTCTCATTTGGTGGGTGTCCAAATGTCAGCCCAATCAGCAGCAACGTGTGTATAAACCACATTATAGTATTAGAGACAGCTTGCACAATGGGTCCATAAATGCTATTGTATTGTGGAGTGACCCTTTCATAATTTTCTATAGCGCAATGGTAAGCCTAATACTCCAAATAGAGAGATCATGATCATAGCCATCTCGGAGGAAGGAAGTGGATTATCCTTCACTTGAAATCTTGGTCTCTTCATCCTAAAATGCAAGGAAAAAGGTGGCTCACAATTAGGGCTCAGTTTCCACAAATCCCTTCACTTGATTGGGATGTTCTCTTTTATTCTGGACTGAAAGTGCAGTGACAGTTTTACAGTATTAAACACATATTTATACTTTGTATCGAGTGAGGTGGCCTCCTTGTCAATTCAGACTTACTACAAAAAACAGAACTGTCTAAAAGCTGAAATGTGACAAGGTGTATCATCTATCTATCTATCTATCAAAAGGAAAGAATATTCTAAATTCATTTTGATCATCTATAGCTCATATTAAAGCACATTAAAGGGTTATCTATACATGCATTTTGAAATGATAGTACATGGTTTATTCTGTTGCCAGGCTGCAGATAAATGAAGACCGTCACATTTGTGACTGGTGGTATAACAAAGAATGTCCCCTGTCATTCTATTATTCATATGAATTCATAGACTGCACTGAAATCTGTCTATCTATACTTCTGTCTGTCTATATATACGTCTCTATCTATCTATCTATACCTTTGCCTGCCTCTCTGTCTGTCTGTCTGTCTATCTATACTTCTGCCTGTCTGTCTATATATCTATACTCCTGCCTGTCTGTCTGCCTCTCTGTCTATCTATACGTCTGTCTGTCTATCTTCTGTTTGTCTATCTTCTGTCTGTCTATCTATACGTCTGTCTGTCTATATTTCTGTCTGTCTGTCTGCCTATACTTCTGTCTGTCTGTCTATACTTGTCTGTCTGTCTATCTATACTTCTGCCTGCCTGCCTGTCTGTCTGTCTATTTATACTTCTGTCTGTCTATCTATACTTCTGTCTGTCGTCTGTCTGTCTATCTATCTATACTTCTGCCTGTCTGTCTGCCTCTCTGTCTATCTATACGTCTGTCTGTCTATCTTCTGTTTGTCTATCTTCTGTCTGTCTATCTATCTGTCTGTCTATATATTTCTGTCTGTCTGTCTGCCTATACTTCTGTCTGTCTGTCTATACTTGTCTGTCTGTCTATCTATACTTCTGCCTGCCTGCCTGTCTGTCTGTCTATTTATACTTCTGTCTGTCTATCTATACTTCTGTCTGTCGTCTGTCTGTCTATCTATCTATACTTCTGCCTGCCTGTCTGTCTGTCTGTCTATCTATACTTCTGTCTGTCGTCTGTCTGTCTATCTATCTATACTTCTGTCTGTCTGTCTATTTGTACTTATGTCTGTATATCTATCTAAACTTCTGTCTGTCTATCTATCTATTCTTCTGTCTGTCTATCTATCTATACTTCTGTCTGTCTAACTTCTGCCTGTCTGTCTATCTATCTAACTTCTGCCTGTCTGTCTGTCTATACTTCTGTCTGTCTGTCCGTCTATCTATCTACACTTCGGTCTGTCTGTCTATACTTCTGCCTGTCTATACCTCTGTCTGTCTGTTTACTTCTGTCTGTCTGTCTTTCCTTCTGTCTATCTATCTAACTTCTGTCTGTGTGTACTTGTCTGACTATCTATACGTCTGTCTGTCTATCTTTTTGTCTGTGTCTGTCTATACGTCTGTCTGTCTATCTAGACTTCTGTCTGTCTATCTATCTAACTTCTGCCTGTTTGTCTATCTAACTTCTGCCTGTCTATCTAACTTCTGCCTGTCTGTCTATCTAACTTCTGCCTGTCTGTTTATCTATCTAACTTCTGCCTGTCTGTCTATACTTGTCAACCCCAACCAGGATAGGCTCACTCCACAGACCATAATAAACCAATCACAGACTGGGACCAATCGGCACACTGCCACATATACTTCTGTCTGTCTGTCTATCTATACTTCTGTCTGTCTGTCTATACTTCTGTCTGTCTGTCTGTCTGTCTATCTAAACTTCTGTCTGTCTATACTTCTGGCTGTCTGTCTATATATATATACATCTGTCTATCTGTCTATACTTCAGCCTGTCTGTCTATCTATACTTCTGTCTATCTATACTTCTGCCTGTCCTTCTATCTATGCTTCTGTCTATCAATACTTCTGCCTGTCTGTCTGTCTATACTTCTGTTTGTCTATCTATCTATCCTTTTGTCTGTCTGTCTATCTATACTTCTGCCTGTCTGTCCATCTATCTATACTTCTGCCTGCCTGTCTGTCTGTCTGTCTGTCTATCTATCTATCTATCTATCTATCTATCTATCTATCTATCTATCTATCTATCTATCTATCTATCTATCTATCTATCTATCTATCTATCTATCTATCTATCTATACTTTTGCCTGCCTGTCTGTCTGTCTGTCTGTCTATCTATACTTCTGTCTGTCGTCTGTCTGTCTATCTATCTATACTTCTGTCTGTCTGTCTATTTGTACTTCTGTCTGTATATCTATCTAAACTTCTGTCTGTCTATCTATCTATTCTTCTGTCTGTCTATCTATCTATACTTCTGTCTGTCTATCTATCTATACTTCTGCCTGCCTGTCTGTCTATCTATACTTCTGCCTGTCTGTGTATCTATCTATACTTCTGTCTGTCTGTCTATTTGTACTTCTGTCTGTATATCTATCTAAACTTCTGTCTGTCTATCTATCTATACTTCTGTCTGTCTATCTATCTATTCTTCTGTCTGTCTATCTATCTATACTTCTGTCTGTCTATCTATCTATACTTCTGCCTGCCTGTCTGTCTATCTATACTTCTGCCTGTCTGTCTATCTATCTATACTTCTGTCTGTCTGTCTATTTGTACTTCTGTCTGTATATCTATCTAAACTTCTGTCTGTCTATCTATCTATACTTCTGTCTGTCTATCTATCTATTCTTCTGTCTGTCTATCTATCTATACTTCTGTCTATCTATCTATCTATACTTCTGCCTGCCTGTCTGTCTATCTATACTTCTGCCTGTCTGTGTATCTATCTATACTTCTGTCTGTCTATCTAACTTCTGCCTGTCTGTCTATCTATCTAACTTCTGCCTGTCTGTCTGTCTATACTTCTGTCTGTCTGTCGGTCTATCTATCTACACTTCGGTCTGTCTGTCTATACTTCTGCCTGTCTATACCTCTGTCTGTCTGTCTGTCTGTTTACTTCTGTCTGTCTATCTATCTAACTTCTGTCTGTGTGTACTTGTCTGTCTATCTATACGTCTGTCTGTCTACCTATCTATACTTCTGTCTGTCTGTCTGTCTGTCTGTCTGTCTGTCTATCTATCTATCTATCTATCTATCTATCTATCTATCTATCTATCTATCTATCTATACCTTTGCCTACCTCTCTGTCTGTCTGTCTATCTATCTATACTCCTGTCTGTCTGTCTGCCTCTCTGTCTATCTATCTTCTGTCTGTCTATCTATACGTCTGTCTGTCTATACTTCTGTCTGTCTGTCTGCCTATACTTCTGTCTGTCTGTCTATACTTGTCTGTCTGTCTGCCTATACTTCTGTCTGTCTGTCTATACTTGTCTGTCTATTTATACTTCTGTCTGTCTATCTATACTTCTGTCTGTCGTCTGTCTGTCTATCTATCTTTACTTCTGTCTGTCTGTCTATTTGTACTTCTGTCTGTATATCTATCTGAACTTCTGTCTGTCTATCTATCTATACTTCTGTCTGTCTATCTATCTATTCTTCTGTCTGTCTATCTATCTATACTTCTGTCTGTCTATCTATCTATACTTCTGCCTGCCTGTCTCTCTATCTATACTTCTGCCTGCCTGTCTCTCTATCTATACTTCTGCCTGTCTGTGTATCTATCTATACTTCTGTCTGTCTATCTAACTTCTGCCTGTCTGTCTATCTATCTAACTTCTGCCTGTCTGTCTGTCTATACTTCTGTCTGTCCGTCTATCTATCTACACTTTGGTCTGTCTGTCTATACTTCTGCCTGTCTATACCTCTGTCTGTCTGTCTGTTTACTTCTGTCTGTCTGTCTTTCCTTCTGTCTATCTATCTAACTTCTGTCTGTGTGTACTTGTCTGTCTATCTATACGTCTGTCTGTCTGTCTTTTTGTCTGTCTGTCGGTACTTCTGTCTGTCTATACGTCTGTCTGTCTATCTAGACTTCTGTCTGTCTATCTATCTAATTTTGCCTGTTTGTCTATCTAACTTCTGCCTGTCTATCTAACTTCTGCCTGTCTGTTTATCTAACTTCTGCCTGTCTGTTTATCTATCTAACTTCTGCCTGTCTGTCTATACTTCTGTCTGTCCGTCTATCTATCTACACTTCGGTCTGTCTGTCTATACTTCTGCCTGTCTATACCTCTGTCTGTCTGTCTGTTTACTTCTGTCTGTCTGTCTTTCCTTCTGTCTA